>BQNB010014009.1:0-75988 GCA_026074375.1 Tanacetum coccineum | reverse complement strand
CATATCTTGTGCTATTGATCTATGAAGTAATACCCCCGGAACATCATATTCTGATGTGGCCCATTTTGGGGGTGTTACAATGACACTGAAGCTCGACATGTATGATTTGCAATATAAATTGCCAACATTGCCCTTGATGATGTTCTAACCCGCAACATCCTAAATCCGACATGGTATACATCTGTTGGTTCCTGGATGGGGATGTTAATCCCAAATAGATCTATTTATAACATTTCCGCTCACACAAAGTAATTGACAATTCATGATAATCGGCACAGTGGGTTATCGCTACTTAGGCAAACACATAATCATGATAAAATGTACACTTGCGTCCAATTTGTAAAACAATGCATGTTTCTCACCCCAAAAGTTGTAAATCATTGATATAGTAAAACATGAGGCTATGAACTCACCTTAGTGAATAAACTGATGTATATGAATCAAGTGAATGGAAACGTCAAGGATAAGACTGAGTGCAACCTAATTAAATATGGGTCGTATGAGTACAATGTACTTAATAATACCACAACACAAGTTATATAGTTACACCACCACCTAATAGCCTTTGTTTAGTTTTAAATGTCAAAACAATATTTAAACCGTACTTTATTGAATAAAGGTGTTTGTATTAGTATCTGTAAAATAAAGTGTGGTTTTCGTCTCACAATTGATTATATAATGGTATTATATAATTGGTTTAATTGTTTTTATAAAGTATTGCACAAAAGTAAAAATAGTGCATACGGTTTTATAAACCTCGTATCTTTATCGTTTTAACTCCGTTTCAAGTGTTTCTTATGTCCACGGTTTCGTATTAAGAAAATCTATCAAAATATTATATTTATAATATTTATGCCCTTGATGAACAGTAGTTCTAATTGTTTTTATAAAATTATATAAAACTACTTTTATATAATTAATCGTCGTAATCTTTCAAATGTCATAACTTACTCATATTTAATCCGTTTCGCTTGTTCTTTATATGTATGGATTCGTATTTGAAAAGTCTAATCAAATTTTACATTCATAATATGGTTTGGTACTGTTATAAACAGTAACAGTAAGTGAAAGTTTATAAAAATACTTTTTATAACTTTAATTATTGAAATCGTATTTTAATTGCATCTCGTTTTAATTCGGTTTTTAGTGATTCATATGTCCACGTCTTCGTAATTAAAAGATCTATTTAGGGAGATTACTCCCCACCTGGTTACTATCGTGAACAGTAACATGTGTTTATAAATTTACTTTTATAAAAATACTTTTTAACTTAAACTTGTAAACAACTTATCACCTTCATTTTAAATCCGTTTTTCGAGTTTCTTACTTGTTTGGATTCGTCATTAAAAGTACTATCTTTATAAAATATCTCCCTTAATATGTCAGATCTGAAATAGTAAATATTTTTATAAAATAGCTTTTATAAAAATACTTTTATACATTTAATTATTGTAAACTTAAAAATGTCATATCTCCTTCGTTATTGCTTGGTTTTTCAAGTTTCTTATATGCTTACGATCCTTGTGATAAGTACTAATTAATTAAAATATAAAATATACATGTTATTTGACGAAATCAAACAGTAGGTACCAAAACAGTTTACAAGTTTTTGTTTTATAAAACAAGTTTTATACTTCCATTTATTAAGAGCTTTTGTACAATTTTTTAACCAAGTTTTCTATCATATAACTTACATCTATTAAGTCCTCTAAAAGTCCATAACACTTGTCCAATTGAAATCCATGTCCTTGTGATCTTTTTATACATAAACTTGTAATTAACTTTCAATACAAAATAATTTACAAACTAAACTCATAAATCAACTAGTACTTATATTAAGTGTGTATTTCCATTTCATGTATTATTTCATCATTATACTAATAAAATTTAAACCTATATATGCCTTGTAATATCTCATCATTTCATGAAAATAAGCTAGGTGGTGTTTAACATATATAACAAACATGTAAAGTAAGAATTATGAATAAATAGAAATGTAACATCTTAAATAGACCTTATAGAAGTGTAGAGGATTGAAGAACACAAGCTTTTACTTAAGCTTAAACCCAAAGAATCAATCACAAGATCAAACCCTAATTAGTTTCTTGTATGATTCTTGATAAATCACCAACCCAATGCTTCCAATACACTTGAATGACCTTAGATATGCTTAGAATCAATGCTTGAATAATTGGTATACTTGTAGAATGAAATTTAATATGAAACTCTAATTATATTAGAGTGAGTCGTGGGTTGGGTTTAGGAAACAAGAGAGAGTTGTAGTGTTTGCTTGATAAGGAAAATGTGTGTTAAAATAAACCTAGGACTTGCCCTTTTATAGTAAGAGTTAATGCTTAACTTACCTTAAACTAACCTTAGTTTAGTAGTAGGGTTAATGGTACATATTGTAAGAGCTCTCCTCCTCCCTAGGAGGAGGGAGACACATGTTGTGAGGAGGAAGATGGTACATTGACAAGCTAATTACTAGAAACTTGCATCAATGTGTCATTGATTGAGTTTAGGATATGTACTTGTGAGTAAATGAGTTAATTTTTGTGTAGTGGGTATAATTGTGGGTATTAGTTTGAGTATAGATAGGTATAGGTGCTTCCGGGTATGCCTAAATGTATTTTATTGCAAAATGTAAGCGTTTTACGTAACCAATAAAAATAAAAAATGAAATGTTATAAATTATACTCTAAATAATTATATAACACTTGCTTGATGTAAACTTTAACTTGTTTGGTGTACGTTTACGTTGAATGATGATTTTTAGTTTACGCGATTTAACTATACGATAATAATTAAAAGTAAACGCGTAAAATTCTAAAAATAATTAATGACAATTATTGAGTCGGGAAATGACCTGAAAATGTGAAATGTTATAGTCTCCACCCGTTAGAATAGCCTTGTCCTCAAGGTTCAAGTTGCAACACTTTATGAAGGTACCGGTTTAGTGAAGAGGTGCGGATACTTCTTTTGAAATTGGTCTTCACGTTCCCATGTGAACTCAGGACCTCTCCTTGAGTCATTCGTGATGAACAGGATTAAGGTTGATACTTTAACTCCAGAACTATTAACCGGTCCAACATTTGAGCTGATGAAAGGATCATGCAAAAGTCTGGTGGAGCTCGAATACCTCTTTGAAGAAGTCTACATGGCAACCACTGATCAATTAAACTGGAACAACCTGAAAGGTCAACAATATCCACATGATCTGCGAAAGCCACTAACATTGATACCTAATTCTCAAGGTCGCCATGTCATACCTTTTTATCACTTCATCAACAATGACCTAGAGTATCTAAGCGGTGGTATCTTAAGCTGAAAATATGCAACTTCAATAACGAAGACCAAGGCTGCAGATTACGGGCACATCAAATAGAATGAAGATTTGGTCCCTAACAGAATGTAGAGTCATGTGCCGGTTAGCTAGACAAACATGCACTTTAGGGAATCTCATATTAGGGGCAAAAACGACAATAATTCTATGGATTTGCTGCTAACAGGGAATTTGCTCAAGATGTCTACTCCAAACACAGAATCATTGCTGTCACAAAGCTTGAAATAGTTGACTAGCATAACTACAAGCATCTTGATTGGATCACTGTTCGTAGGGATGATGACAAACTGTACAAATTTAAGAAAGGCGATCTCAACAGGCTTCGCATTCAAGACATCGAAGACATGCTGCTTCTTCTTGTTCAAGACAAGTTGACAAATCTCACCATTGAAGAACGTCTAGCTTTTAATGTCTCCTTAAGAATGTTCACAAGAAGCATTGTCATCTAAAGGTGTGTGGAAGACCTTCAATTAGGTGTCAAAAGTTACCAAAAGAAGCTCAAACTTACTAAGCCGAATACGTACAGACCAGATCTTAAAAGAAGGGAAGCTTACACAGGATACTCCAATCCCAAAGGTTTCATTTACCCGAACAAAGACAAAAAGAACAGACTCATGCGTATTGATGAACTACACAAGTTTAGTGACGGCACACTTAATGATGTTCGGACTGCTCTTAATGATCATCTAAAGGGAATTCGGAATTAATTGTGTACTTTGGATATTTGGGCTTTTTACATCAAGACTGCTTGAGGCGGCTTGCAAGAAAGTGTTTGAATCTACTCAAGAAAGGATTGCTGATTTAGGGGGAAGCTAAGACAACTTCTTATGAGAGACTACGGGGAAGACCTACGGCTGCTACGCAAGAACCATATGATTCTATCATATGATGTTCTCATCAAACAAGTCAAACCTAGTAAATAATAATAACTTGTGAATTTGTATATATGTAGTGTAGACTTAATGGTGATAATAAGGAGTGCTCGAGTACAAAATTTTTCAAGAATTTCTTAGTGAATTCAAAAATTTTCAAATCATTGTACTCAGCACTGTCTTATATACCCTCAAATATTGAAGGGGAGCATTAAAATGTTCCTTATATATATTGTGTAACATTTTATCCCCGAACGTTTAGTTAATTGATATCCAAAATATCAAGGGATTAACATTTTAGATAAGGGGAGAAAATGTTAAACTGCATCTAATTTGTACAGAAATGTGATCATATAAAATGGACTCAATGCACTCTACACTTAGCATGTACTACGATTACGATGCACATGTTAAGGAGGAGCTTTTAGTGATACTGAAAAACTCTCAAAGTGTAAATCTTTTTGATATTTATATCAAATACTTTGATTGAACTTTTCAATGGTTTTTGAAGGATTGTGATGGAATACCCAAAACACCGACCATGTACTTAAATTTATGGAGTTATAAGGTAGTTAGGCATAGGTATTCAAATCCCATAATCCAGTCAGAACCAGAGGGATCTACCCAGGGATATCCACTAGATAGTGTAGAAGTCCTTAGGTATGATACAAAAGGAGAAAAAGTGAGAATCGGGAAAAGTGCCGACTGAGATGGAGCTAATACTAGAACAAACCCAACAAGGTATTAGTCATGAAGTCTCGGTAAGCGCTGAAGGGGTTGAAGAATGAAAAAGAATTGTAAGGATAAAGGGTGAAAAGAAATAAGCCCTCTATACACTTAGGCAGAAACCATGTTAATACATAAACTGTCAGAAACACTAGGTTGTTGTCTGACATTGAAGACTGTCATGGACCCAGTGACGTTATGCACAACCCTCCCTAGCCACTCAAGCTCTTTCAAAAGACTCTTGTTTCACTTCTCACAGAGATTACACGCATTTCTATCGACTTTCTCACTCCAAGTTAGTTGATATTGAAAAGGTGGCAGTCTGCTCCAGCCTCCGATCACTAAAACCAAAGTGCACCATTGAGTCTAGAGCCAAAAGAGATCATCCATAAATCTTACTAGGACACTTGTCAAAATTATGCTTGTTAAGTCACACAATCTGAATAACAAGATATATATTAAGAGTCCTATGCATTATCCTTTTGATTTTTCCAGTACATCCGAGTGATACTTAAGTATTCACAGTGAAGATGGAAATCCTGCTTGAGCCAACATCAAACAAGCTCATGGTAGGTGACTTGTGCGATTCTATATGAATCAAACTTATGACAACTAGAAAGAAACGATGGTGTGATTCAATAAGAATCAAACTTGTTCTAGGTTATGAATTGACGAATGTTGATGAATTTTGAAATGATTAAACACTCTCGATGTGTCACAAAACCACTTTAGCAAGTGACACATCGATTTATTTTCAAATCGATTTTTTTATTCAATCGGTGAGATGGTAACTCACTGGTTCACTCTTATCGTGCTGTCTGCTTTGAGACGTTCCAGTAATTAGAACATGCTGAGTTTGATGAATCTATTACATATGTGTTAGAAAGATTCGATACTTTAGCTGGAAATCTTGTCAAGTAGATTCTTCTTAAATTGAATCTACCTGATTACAGGTCGATCCTCACGGATTCGAAGGTTACTCCAACCAACCACGAGCGAATGACAATGTCATATTCGTCCCCAGATTTAAGGCTAACTGTTTTATTTCAGGAATATATAAATATGGACATGGAGGTATCTGATTCCAGCAGACTCGCAGATTCATAGCCACATGCTCATACCCGACCGACAAATAAAAAGACATCATGAAAGCTCAAGTACATGTTTCAAGACTTCCGCTACTCTGATACCGTACATCTTTCTTGAAGTGACGAAGTATTAAAGTCAAAGAATTTCAAAGAAGTTTTTCGTCACTCTGATACCGAACGTCTTTCTCGAAGTGACGAAGTGTTATAGTTAAAGAACCTCACGAAAGATGCAATATTAAAGCTTTTCAAGATAACATATCAAGAAAGGTATAAGCATGTCGGTCCAGAAGTCACAAGTTCACAAGATGGCAAAGTTTACAAGATGGCGAATCGAGATTATGCTTGGTTGATGATCTCAAGGTGTTCAAGATCACATTTTCACATTCAAGTCAAGATAAAGGAACAAGCTCAAGCCTAAAGTCAATGATCACTACATCAAATCACAAGTTAATGATAGAAGTTAAAGACTACGAGCTCAAGACTAAAGATAAAGCATAGTATGCTAGGTTTAAGTTTTTGTAAAATAGAGTGACCTCCCTTAGGGGGAGATTGTTAGGAGCATGAAAGTATCGGTCACTTCCATAGATAATTGTAGTTAGCTCGTTAAGTTAATTTTTGGAAACATACTAGGCTAGTTAGCTAAAGCCCATGGACAAACCCATGAAGGACCAAGCCCATGTCCACATATAAGTATTTATACACCTCTCCATGCCTTGGAGAGGTGGTTGGTTGTTCATTTTTTACACACTTATGCATTTCTTTCTTATGTTTACTTTCTCTCTCTAAGTGTTCATCCAATCCACTATCTCTCTAGAATCACCTCTTTTTCCCTCTCATCTAGTATGTTATTAGATTAGTCTTCATAATCAGGGATGTAGGCTGTGAAGGTGACTAGGTTTAAGAATAAGAAGAAAGACAAAAAAGGAAGTTACAATATTTAAGACGGTTTTTAAAAATGGTTTGAAAATATAATTAATGACTAGTCCATAATACCATTTTAACCTTTGATTTAATTGAAAATAAGTAGTATATATTTACGAAAATGCCATTTTGCATTAATATTATGTACATCATGCATTATAAAGAGTAAAAAAGGTGGTTCTGTAGGTTCTGTACAAAAAAATGGTTCTGCAAAGAAAATGCCACTATATATATATATATATATATATATATATATATATATGTGTGTGTGTGTGTGTGTGTGTGTATATATATATATATATATATATATATATATATATATATATATATGTGTGTGTGTGTGTGTGTGTGTGTGTATATATATATATATATATATTATAAAAGTTGAAAGTACAATCAAATAATCAAAGCTAGCTGTCATAAAATCATTTGTCGCGGGAAGATTGTGTCGATGCTAATAATTGTTTCTCGTGCTTCGTCATGTGAGCAAAAGTAAAATTTTAATGACCAAACAAATAGCAAAACATCAAAAATTCTAGTCCCTTGCACTTGTAGGCGTAAATAGAAATCAGCCTACCATATTATTCATAATAAGCAATTTCAATGGTGTGAAAGTCATGTTATAAGAAAAGGCTCTTTAAATAGTTTAGACAATATTTGTTACAATAGTGAGGCAATAGGGAACACAATGAGTTGTGTTTGTTATTTGGACCTATTGATGTTTCCTATTTAAAGAGGTGTAAGAGTCGTGACATTCGAAGCATCCTCTAAGAGAGCTCGTGACATATCTACGTAAGGATCTAAATGTGAGGGACGTTGTGTGAGCCTGGCCAACAACACTCTAAGACATATTCCTTCTCATTTCTTGGGCTTTCATTTGTGCAGCTTTATGCTTCTTTAAGATGTTCTCCATAGATGTGGACTTCTTCTTTTCCAGTTTCATCTGTTGAAACAAAAACGTTACTCAAGGATATAACAAAAATACTTATAGTCCAGTGTTTGTACCCTATTAGATCGTGACTAAAAAAGTTTTAGAATACTATCGATTAAAAGGTTTTGATGTCTCAGGAAGTGAGTGAGTGATGGCACTAAAACTAATATGGAGTTCCTTGCAGTACATGTTAACAGGTATGGAAAATAAACTAATTATATTTATTTTTTAATGGTTTTCACTTTGAGGTTCAAGATAGGATTTATATCGCCAACATTAGGATTTAAGGTAGCTTACATTAAAGATTATAGGTAGTAATTATTAGCATATGAAACATTGTAGATATAATAATTGACAAATAAAACATGAGATAAGTTAGTAGTTTATTCAAAAACAATTATTAGTCAAATCAAAAGTTGTTATTCCTATCTTTGTTGATCACAAAAAACAGTCTTGTATTAACAACTACTGACAAAAAATTTAATTACTTGTTTTTTAATATCATTAGTCTTTTCTTCTATGAACCACAAAACAACGTCACTTCATGCTACTTTAGATAATTTATGCTCCAATATCGGCGTCACTTCTTTAATGGGTTTCCTCAAGTTTCCAATAAAAATCAACCATCACCGAATCTCCTTACATTGGCTGCAAAAAACGTATCGAAACCAAAACAGCTCTTTCACTATGCTTTCAAAATATGATGTGTTTTAATGTTATTGAACTCTTTGTTAGACTTTAGAAGTAGAAAGCTGTAACATAAAGATTTCTGTTAAGTCCACATTTAACACACATCTTAGATAGAAATGACCTTATAGCCAATTTTTTTTTGGAAAATAGTGCTTTCATTCTAAGAGTTTGGATGGTACAAAAATATCCATTTTGACTTGTAACTTAATTTGCTCGACAATGTAGGCATACTTAAAGTAAGAATGACCGATGGTTAAGTTGTCTAGCTTTCGACTTGCAGCAAGGTTAGTTAATTGACGCAAGAATGATGTTTTGCTCTAGCTCTACATATAAATCAAAGTGAAAAGTTGAATAATTAGCAACAGAATTTCAGAGCACTACCTGAAATAGCAATACTTCCTTTATCCAAAGAACCAGTTCACATATTTTCTTTGTCACAAAAAAGACATGTATGGAACTTTGTCACTAACTATATGAGAAGTTTTTATTTTTCAAAGAGTTAATAAAGAGACATTAATTTGAATTTACTCATAAGTAAACATGTACATAATAATGTAAATGTTTTTTAACTGTTCTTTAATTTTAGAGTGATAAGCGGTCGATCTTTAAGACGCGTTTGAGATGATGTAGAAGCTAACCTCATGCATGAAAAATATAGACTGTCTTGTTTTAACCTCCGTAACCATATGCATCTTGATTGCAAACTTATGAAACATAATAAACCTGCAAAGAAATAACTATAGGTTCAGTTTTGAAATAGAATAAGAAGGCTTTATAACTATCTTATTAACAAAACGCTTATTACATTTTTACTTTTTATACATTATCAAATAAGCAATGTCAAAGTGCCTCAAACTTTCAATTTGTTTAAAAATGCTTAATTGATAATATGTAAATGAAATAACATGAAAGAAGCAGTTTAAAGTGGCTACTCATTCCAAAATGCAATGCATTCCCAAACACCCCCTTACATGCAGAAAATCCGTAAATTGGGTTTTAAAGCCCTTACCATGACAAAAGATGGCAACATAGACACATTTATTATATAATAAACTTGCAGTAAATGGGTTGATCAAGATTCATTTTTCGATCACTTTCACATTACCAGAATATTAGAAACTTCGTTCCTGAACGTAAAGGCTTAATTTGATCTAGGATGTATGAAAAAGATGGTAAATGTAACTTAAAGATATTAGCTCAGTATATTTTATCTAGCAAAGTGATTCCATAACTATTATACAGCAAACTCTTTAAATACTAATCCACATACAGATAACACACTCCAAATATCGATCCAAACTTCAATTATATCATAAACCCTCATCATAAATGAACTCAAAACCATAAACCAAACTTTATGACATATTTCGAAGTGCTTATTATAAAAGTACATATCTTGATTCACAGTTATAAGCATAAACATTAAAAGATAAGCAAAATCCTCAACACTCTAAATAAGTTTTAAGTTCAAATTTGAGGCCTTAAATTTTACATGTGCAAAGGAATACATTTGTAATGACAGGTCATCAAAGCTGAAGTAGTATCCGCCTACAAAATAACATACTAAGATCAATAATTAACACTAATCGGTTGGATGATGATGTATGAAACTGCACCTGAGCAAAAGAATACGCAACTTACCCAAAAGATTATGGTAAAAATCAAGTCAGACCTAAATTGATTATATTTTAGTTTCATGTTTTGAAATCTTTATCTCATCTGTCATGAAACTGAAAAAAATAAAGAAGATAAAAAACCCAGAGAAAAAATGCCAAAAAACTGGAGAAAATCTTACCCATGTGAGAAGACTTGGTGGGCACCCATCCAAGAGAAAAAGCCTTAGTGGGAAACTCCACTTGAATGAGAGCAAGCTTTGGTTTTACCCGTTGAGTGCATCCTCTGCCTTTGGAATTCACAACAACCCAATGACGATCCCACACAAATCCTGAACAAAACAACCTGCAATGATCTTTTCTATTTCGTTTGGAGAAGCTACGATGTGTATTTTTTTCTGTAGCCTCTTACCACATCCAATGTCAAATTGATGCTTATAGCCAACCTCCTTTTTAGCCTTCCACCACTTATGCATAGGAGTTGAAATATACATATCAACCTGCCAACAAAACATAAAGTTCATTTAGCACTACACGTAAATTTGATTATTACTTTTTGTGGTGTTTTGGTTATTTTTAAGTAGATAAGAAGAGTTTCTTAAAAAGATAATGACCTGCTTAGTTCATGTTACTTATTTAATATCATATTAAAATTTGATTTACTATCCTAATATGATCCAAAATCGTCAATAAATGAGTTTATGAATTTCGTTAACTAAATTGTTGAGTTATCATTGTTATCTTTACAAAAATAAAGCAAGACTTAATTGTAAATTACGTAGTTTAACGCAAGAAATTCCACTTTTCTATACTATTATGCAGACCATGTTATTGGGGCCTGTCTCAAGTGACTTTTCCGGTTGTTAAGCGATTTTGCTGGGTAATGTGGCTATTTTCAGGTATTTCAGCCACATTCCATTGTACTTAACTGATTTTTTTGGTGTAATAAATTTTATCGGGGAAATTCCCCTTTACCAAAAAAGAACCAAAAACATCAATCAAAGGACCGCAATATTGTTTTCCGTGCATTCAATTACTTATAAACAAAATTCTGTCCAAACTGCGTACCTGTTGTAAAACATCTTTTAATCATAGCAAACACCTAAGTTTTTATCCAAATTTTTTTATAAAGCTAGCCAAAACATTAAACTTGATTTCTGAGAATTTTAAACGTCACTAGAAAAACAGCGTGATCTTAATTATCTTTTTTGTACGGTAAACTACTTATAGATGGCTAGACACGGAAAAATTAAAAGAAACCCAAAAGAGAGGAGAATGGTTACTGAATTATGAAGCTATCATACGCTAAGAACATTAGACATGGAGCTTGTTCGCCATGATCACTTTATGGTTATCTTTGCATCCTTCTTCGATAAGCAAATGGATCAAGGCAAACCACAATATGTAGCTTCACAAAGCCATAATCAGCACTGTCTCCCTATGAAAAAACAACACAAATGAATCATAACAAACAAATAAGAAAAACCCAAAACTAAAAAAGATTTGACCTTTACTTACTTGGGACAGAATCAAATTAAGTAACTTATCCTGACAGAACTTGCGCGCAATATAAGTCTTGGTATCATCAAATTACTCTATTCATATACATATGATCCTGTTTTAAATCCATTAAAACAAAATATTGTTATAATACAATTCTTTGATTCGATGTGGTTTAGAAGAAGTGCCCTTCATTTGAAATTGGTGAAGATACTTGTAATTACCGGGTGTATTTGTTGTAGCTGTAGCATCAACTACCTTCAATCTGTTATCTGCTTCAGCAAGTGCATTTGTTGCATTTGCAGCAGCAGCCGTAGATCTTATCCCGATAAAATAGTGACGGAACTGAAATAAAGGACATAGTTGAACTGGTGGATTGCATCCAATAGAACAGACCCAAACAACACCTTTATTGCATCCGATATGCCAAACGAAACATTTACTCTATAAACCAATACTATGTCGATAAGTGTTAAGATTGACAAAGTAACATGAGACACCTTTATTGCATCCGATATGCCAAACGAAACATTTACTCTATAAACCAATACTATGTCGATAAGTGTTAAGATTAACAAAGTAACATGAGACAACCTGCAAAGATAATCCAGATTTAAATTAATTAGCAGCCTTACCTGGAAACTCACATTTATATTAGTTTTTATTATAAATTTACATAAGAATCTTTCTCAACGTGATCTACTTTAAAAAGTCGTTGTATATAAGATCGATTAAATTAACTTCTGTTGTTGAATTAACTTGCCTAGCTTAATTGAAAATGTTTGGTGACTATGCTTTTCTTGATTCAGGGTTTAGAGGGATGCTAAAACTATGTTTTTATTTGCGTATTAGTATATACACATCAAGTGCAGCATAAAACTTTTAATTAGCTAACATTAAACTACTACTTAATAGATTGATTTAACATGACGATACATTAACAAAAAAAGAAAGAAAGAAACTGTGTCATACTTTCAACATATAAAAACATGTACATGACCAATTGGTTCTACATCAATTTTGTTATGTGTCTTATGTGACACCCCTAACCCAAACAGCCCTTTATTTGATGCCATACTTTCAAGCTATGCAAACACGTTTCAGTTGTATGTCTTAAAACTGGCCAAAGTATACCCCTAATCCCAAAAACCTCTAATCCAACAACTCTTAATTCGACGCCATAATTGTAAGCAATGAAAACATAGTTTAGTTA
This sequence comes from Tanacetum coccineum, assembly GCA_026074375.1. Taxonomy (NCBI): domain Eukaryota; kingdom Viridiplantae; phylum Streptophyta; class Magnoliopsida; order Asterales; family Asteraceae; genus Tanacetum; species Tanacetum coccineum. Next base: position 63,091 of record BQNB010014009.1, on the reverse strand, counting down.
TGTGTTTTAAACCCTACCGAAGTACACCCCTAATTCAAACAGCCCTCAATTTAGGTAGCAATTTTAAGCATCGCAATAATCACAATTTTCAATAACGCTTGAAATATCAAAATATGTTACTTGCTATATAGGTAACGCAATAATCACAATTTTCAAATATTCAATCACCTAATAATAACTAACTAATGATATTAAAAAATAAGGAATATTTACCTAACCTCCTGAGCAACAACCCTCGAACCAATCTTTTTTGGTTGGTGAAATCTAAAAAACAAAGATTATTTAAAACCCCTCAATTATATAGATTAAATCTTTATCAACTTCTAGGCATCATGTATCAAGAATCAAGATTCGGTAAAATAAGCTAATCGAGACAACTTTAGATCGGATTACGCCTAAGAACCGGCTTGTGGTTGAGTTATTTTTTTAACTGCGTTGAGTATCTACTTAGGTATTTGGGTTATGCATTTGTACTCTATAAATAGTGATTAATAATAAAGTTATACCTACGATGTTTTCATTGTCTAACATGGTATCAGAGCGGGTCTGATCCTCTAACCTAGGTGGCTATATTGAGCCGCCTCTCATAGACCACCCCGTCAAACCCTAACCCTCTTAATTACAAATCAATACATATCCCTAGTTAAATTTAGCCATCGGTGTTTACTTTTTTTTATTGGTCATCATGAATATTTACTGCGTATATCATTTCAGGCGGCATTGTTTGAAGAGGTCAAGATGAGTATCATTTCCACAAACTCAAATTGCCTTTAGTGTTTAACATTCACTCGGCCATGATGTCCTTTAGTGTTTACATTCATCGGCAAGAGTCAAGTCCCATATTTTGATTTTTAATTATTTTAATTATTTTATTTTAATTCGAAAGATATTTTTTTTTAATTTCAGGTGGAGAATACATTGGTTTAATCTCCGGTGGGATACTTTGGTTTATCCCGTAATTTGTGTTGGTGATTTGTGCTAAGGTTACAAATCCACATAATCGTGATTTGTATTGGTGATTTATGCTAAGGTCACAAATTCACACAATCTTATATTGTTGTTCGTGCTTCGGTCACGAGCCAGTTTATTTTTTATTACGTTAATGTTTTTATTAGGTTAGTGTTTTGTTTTTGTGTTTTGGTTTTTTTCTCTTTTTAACTTTACTACTCTAGTTCGAGCTTTCGCGATTTCGCCGCTCGAACTGCGAGGGGAGTATTAGATGGATTAGGCCCAAGCCCGGCTTGTGGGTTGGGTCCGTTAGGGTTATGGTTATGCATTTGTACTATATAAATAGTGATTAATAATAAAGTTATACCTACGGGGTTTTTTATTATCTAACAATTGATATGATCCTGCATATTATTATTAATTATTTAGTTTATTTAGTTTCCATTTATTACATTATCTTATGGACCAAGTTAAGTCTAGGGCAACTTTAATTATAAATAGGGCACTAGGGTTGTATTCTTATTATGCAGAAATATATGAATGGTTTAGTTATTTAGTATCATTATTGGGAGAGCTTATTCGACCTCTCAAACGTCGATTATTCTATCTTTATTGTTCTTTCATCTTATTATCGATCCGGTTCATATAAATTAGTATCAAAGCCATGTTTAGGGTATTAGGGTTTGTGGGTTTAGGGTATTAGGGTTTTACCATTATAAATAATGGTAATTAATAAGATTATACCAACGGGGTTTATCAATGTCTAACAGACACCCCCTAAATCATTTTCTGTACGCTAGAAAAACCTTGTGGGTGAGTTTTCTTTGTGTTTTGTGTGAATGTGTGAATCGGATTGATTTTCTATGAATGTGTGAATCGAAAGTTTCAGGAAGAAGGTGTGAGGAAGAATGAGGTGTGTTGGATACGTAAATGAAGAGGTTGGGAGAAGAACACGTATATCCTAACAGAGATATGTGTATCACTATGAGGGCCTGAGGGGTTTAACAATTGGTGATTAAAAAAATGTTTAATTAGATTAAAAAAACTAGTAGGGTACCCGCGCGATGCCGCGGCGGGTACCCTAATCGAAAGTATTGGCGAGCAATATTTTTCGATTACATGTTTTTCGTGATAACGACTTTACATATGTCGAAAATTTCAAGGAATAACTTTATCGCACATCATTTCATATTAAAATGTCAAGTACATATGAGCATTGAAAGTTGTTTGTAATGAAAACGGTAATGAGCAATGAAGTAGACCAAATTATGAACTCATATCTTATTTGTAGATAAAAAATCATAATGAGACAATATATTTCATGTTAAAATTGTTATCATGTGCTATGATTTATTGGTTCGTAATTATGAGCAAAAGATTATAAGAATGTATTATCTCTTGTTGTGTGGTACATAGTGCTCATTTTGAATCCTAATTTATGCAACTTGCAAAAACTTAAATAGAGTAGGAGTTTGTGAATTATATCTTTAAAAAAGTGACTTAAACAAAACAGTTTATGAATAATATTTTTGAAAAGAAAAAAAAATCAGATTTTTGCATTTTTGGTTTTTAATTTCGATAATGATATCATTGACGAAACGCCGAATTGAAAAATTCACTTGTGCAAACATCACTTTAATATTAATTTTTGGACTTCAATGGTATAAAGTTTAATTATTTTTAAACATGTTTTGATCAAATTAGTAGTAAGGTGATCATAATGACAACATTCAATTCAAGTTTTGTAACCGACGTGCTATATTAACTTGTACAAATGTGCATATAAGTGTGTATTACTTAAATTTAAGAAATATTTAGTAATTAATAGGAGAGAGAAGTACCATAAGCTTTATAAGTTGTACTACCTTCGTCCTACATTAAGTGTCCAGTTTGACTTTTTAAGTCTTTTTTCTTCATATTTGACCTTAATTATTTCTTTTTATGTTATATGTTACTTGATGCAAAATATATGAATTGATAGAGTTTTGAAAGTATTATTCATTGGTATAATTTTCATTAAGTATTATATAACACAAACACATATATTTGCGATCAAAGTTGATGAAAAAAGACCTCAAAAAGTCAAACTGGACATTTATAAGCTTTATAAGTTGTATTAGTTAGAATTAAGTTTTGTGCATTTAAGAGTTATACCAAAAGCTTTAAAATTTGTATTACTTAAAATGTTGTATACATTTAATGAGGATGGAAGTACCTTTATACTTTATATGTAGTATAGCAGGGTACCCGCGCGTTGCAGCGGCGGGTACCCTGTGATTAAAAAAATGACCCGAGTCCGGCCTGATTTACTCGTTTTTTCTGGTTTTAACCGGCCTCCTACCTTCCTTTTCAAACGGCTTTTATTAGCTAGGCGAACTGGTAGCGACTCCGGTTTTCGAAGAACGGGTTGGCCGAGTCCGATTTTCAAAACCATATGAACTATGAACTTGACATATAAATTTTATGAAGATTTGTGAGTTTAATTAGTTTATAATATGCATTTTTCATTTTAAAGTTGTTTTAAAAATAATATTAATTGGTGTATTTAATTAGTTTATACTTATACAAAATGCTTTATTATGTGTATTAATTTAATGTTTAAGAGACATTTAATGGATGAAACATTTGTGTATTTAATGATTGTACTATAAGCTTTATAAGTTGTATTACTTAAAATTAAGTTTTGTGCATTTAAAGATTGTACTATAAGCTTTTTGAATTGTATTACTTAAAACATTAATGAAGAGAGGGTGCAATTCTTTTTATATGTAATATAGATAGTACCGTAGCAAATGTGTGTCTTGACTCAATCAATATTTGTTATATAGTAGTAATTTTAGATTACCATGTAGAAAATAAAACTAGGAAACAACGTAACATAAAGGGGCCATAAATATATGCGTTTGTGCACAAGTTTATTCGAACGCACCTTCCATCTTGAATTCGAAACATGGTTAGAAAATCACTCAATGTTCATATAGACATAGTTTATGGCACCTAATGTCTACACAAGATAGAACGAAATATGACAAAAATTTCTCTATTATTTTTCCGAATATCCAACTTCAATGCTTTTTCAAGCTTGTTGGGGGATCTTCATAATTCGGCTAGTCTTCAAAATGTGTGACAACAGAACTCAATCGCTAGCTTTGTTTGACAACTGAATATAAGACCAAATTTTCAAATCCTCATTGTCCTATCTTGTTGTCTTAACATATAAATGTGTCTAATGGGACAAAAACCTAATTCGGAATCATCGATAGTGTTTCATTCAGAAAATTTTTAATATGGTCCTAATCATTGTGCTGCCATTTTAGTTGAGAAAGGGGTAGCTTAACGATGATTGCTTGGACTAAAAAACTAAGAAAACGAAATTACTTGTGAAATTTCATAGGGTTCGACGTTATTTTACACACATCACACTTATATAGGCTTCCCAAATCAGTTATAGTTTTTGTTAGCAGACGTGTTTGTATGGCCGACTTGTATTTGTATCTTGTGCTCATGATTAGGCCTAATGTGTAGTATATATATACATTGTATTGTACTCATTATACTCATTCAATAAACACGGTTTACATGGTATCAGGCCATTATCCAAGCCGATCCAAACCCTAAAATACAAAACAAACCCTAATCCCTCCACGGCGACTTAACATTCGCCTTTACACCTTCATCACATCGATTTAACAGTCGATTATCAATCCATAATGACAAACAGCGAACACCCATCTCATCACCCCTAACCCTCACCTTGTTGAAAAAACTTTATGCGTTCCATAACATCAAACAGTCCACATTCCTGAGAACTGGATCTCCGCTGAATCAAAATCCTTTCCTTCCACATGGGAGTTATATTTCAAAGGCCATTGTAGCAACTTCGTGTCCTAAAGCACATGGAAGAACCTGTCACCGAGGCTACGACGTCGACCTCCTCACCAACGGACGAATGAATCAAGGCGATTCCATCGCAAATCTAGGATCTTTCCTCACCTACCCTCCTTCATTCGACTCTTCGTGAATGAGTTGATACAGCAAATCTAAAACGCTAAAGCCCGTTTGGGATGCCATTGAAAAACCAATTCTTCCAAGACAACAAACGCTCTCCCAACCATCTCCTTAAAAAGAAGAATTACGGTCAGTCAATGTGAGAACCAAACTGCTGATGAATACTTTCAAATAGACGAGGTCTATCCTCAACCCTTCTACTTATATAGTTCAGATATGTCGGACGATGTAGTTCACATACCTGCATCAACACTTAAGTGACAATATAAGGATCTCGCTCAATCATAGCACACAAGATCCTTTCCCTGACTTGGCTACTTTTCGAAGCTCGATAGTGTCTACGAGGAGATGATGCTTCGTCTTGGTCTTCTGTACTCCCTACTGGCACTACTTCAAGTGCTCCTCAAGTGCTATTGGCTGAAGCATCAGATTCCGTAATCAAACGGGATGGAACAATCGTGAACGGGACAACCGTACCACAACACGTGAGTAGTCCCGTAATTATTGGACGTTGGCATTTTCGCTGGGCTATGCTTGTCGTTTCCTTCATAGACCTCTCTTCCTCAGGTACTCCGCAACAGTAATATTCTACAACTCATCGCACCACTCAAGGGACTTATACCTAATGCAATGCTGGATCTCAATCTGTGGTTTGAATGTATCATAACAATAGCTGCTTCTACAACTCTTACAAGCCCTAACAAACCAGTTGCCCAATTGGTTCTAATGGCTTATCAAGGCCATCTCCGGCTCACAACTCCACAGGTTCATCTAGGTCAACAGTCCGCCCAACAAGCCTTCAATGCCCACAACAGCAGGCTCTTCTCTCGGGTATATACAAGGTTCGATCTCCAGCAAAATGGCAAGCACGCTTTGCCTCAAGCGTTAATTACCAAATAAACCTTCGGATCCAACAATGCAAATTAGAACATGGATACTGGTGCGTCGTCTCATATTAACTCTAATGCCACTAATTTAAGTACTCTTTTTAATTCTTGCATGTATCCATCTGTTCTTTGTTGGAGACAGGAAAAAACCAATGTCCATCATCACAAGGGCCATGAGCACTTTTACCTACTCTTTACAGACCTCTTCACCTAAATAATGTACTCATAACACCCAAGCCATTGATAAAAACATAATTTCGGATTCAGAGAGATTCGTTAGAGATAATAAATGTACCATTGAATTTGATGAGTTTGGTTTTTCTGTTAAGGATTACTGGACCCGTCAAATTCTACTCCGATGTGACAGCATGGGTGATCTCTATCCGGTCACATCTCTGTCATATCCTCAAGTTTTTTTGGTCGGTCAGCAGACGTGGCACCAACGACTGGGTCATCCTGGAAGTGAAGTGTTACGTCATTTAGTTTCTAATAATTTGATTTCTTGTAATAAGACTAAGTCCACTGTGCTTTGTCATGCTTGTCAGCTTAGCAAGCGCGTGCGACTTCCTTTTCATTTTCCGCTTTTCTGAAACATTGTTAAGTCTCCTTTTTGACATTATTCACTCAGATTTGTGGACTTCTCCACTTCGAGGTTTAGAGCATAAATACTATGTTTCTTTTTTTAGATCATTTTTCGCATTACTTTGGTGTACCTCTTCGTATAAGTCTGATACATTGTCTAAATTCATTCATTTTCCGAGCTTTTGGTTAAAAATCAGATTCAGTGTGGATATTAAATCCTTGCAAAGTGATCATGGAGGTGATTTGACAACACTGGCCTTAAACCAATTATTTTGCCACAAATGTATACCATTCCGTTTCTCTTTCCCAAAACAATCTCAACAAAATGCAAGTCGGAAACGCATATAAACGTACCATTAACAACCTCATCCGTACTTATTATTTCAAGCGACACTTACCCCCTACCTTTTGGGGTTGATGCCCTTCACATGGTCGCACATCTCTATAATCATTTCTTCCATCTACTATACTGCATTAACAATCAGATACACATACCCAGTCTTATAAAGACACACCTAATTATGTATGCCGATCTTATGTATTCGGTTGTCTTTGCTACCCACATGTTCACACCAATCACAAACTTTAACCCCCGATGCTATCCTCGATTTTTCTTGCTAACCCCACCAAACACTGTGGGTTATCGTGTCTTAAACTTAAATACAGATAAACTCCATTCCTATCGCGTCACGTGACTTTTGATGAGACAGTTTTTCTGTATGGATCTATGACTCCCGATGCCTCACCACCATATAATTTCCTTGACACCGATCCTAATTTAATACAAAAACATATGCTCCATAATATGCCCACTGTTGGGTCTTCCCTAGTTGCTGCAACTCGACAACCCACATCTCCCTCACACACAAACCCACTTCCACTTCGCGCTCACTTCCATTGGCCCGCCAAACCAAGTCAACCCCACTAATCACTCCACTTTGCAGCCCACTCCTTCCGCCCCTACTAACCCAACACCCACGACTAATCTTCCACCCACAAACAGTATACCACCCACTCCTCCCCGGTCCCTCACCCGCTACCACTCAACCCAACCGCAATCCCGCTTCGACTCACTCCAAGGTCCACTCTCTACGTTACCAAGTGTTGGGACAATCGTCCTAAAAAGCTCACGATATATTCTTTATCCGTATTTCAACTAATTCCCCTATTCCAAATCTATAACCATGCCTTTCAAGACCCCAATTGTATCGTGCTATGCTTGATGAATATAATGCTTTAATTAAAAATAATACTTGGATTCTTGTGCCATGACCATTTCTTAATCGTTACAAGGCTCGCCTTGTTGTGAATGGCAACACTCAGCTTACAGGTATTGATGTTAATGAGACTTTTAGCCCGGTTGTTAAACCGACCACTATTTGTACGGTAACTTAGCCTTGTCTTCGTCGACATTGGGCCTGTTCATCAGCTTGATTGTCAAGAAGCCCTGTTTTACATGGTTCATTAACCGAGACTTGTTTATAACTGCACAAGCCTCCTGGTTTTGGATTCAACAACATCCTAAACATGTTTTGTTCTTTACAGCGATCTCTATATGGGCTTAAGCAAGCCCCTCATGCGGGCATGTTATTAGAGATTTTGCAGCATAAACTCTCGAGTTGGTTTTATTCATAGCAGAGATGTGACATGTTAACTTTTTATTTACAGGCTGGGGTCCGATACAAGCTTACTTGCTTTGTATGTTGATAACATTTATATTGACTTGCTTCTTCGTATAGCTTTCTTTAAGTAATTATTGCCACTTTACATGCCGAGTTCTCTATGACTGATTTGGTCCGCTGAATTATTTTTGGTATCTTCTGTGACTCGCAATACTATCGGGATGTTTCTCTCCTCAACATGAAGAAGCTTCTGAGCTACTTGAGCTGCTGGCATGGCTCACTGGTAATTCTTTGTTCATACTCAGATTGACACGGATTCTAAGCTTACTTCTGCTGATGGTGATCCATGTCCTGATCAAGAACTACCATTATATCGCAGTCTTGCAGCCCCTTCAGTATTTCACTCACTAGCCTGCTATATCTTATGCTGTGCGCAGGTTTTGTCTTGTCTCTACATGCATGATCCTCGAGAGCCTCAATCTCTGCTCTCAAAGCTGATCTTTGTGGTATATTTCGTGGTACAAAATGACCCTATGGATTAACAGCTATTTGTTCGTCCACCACATCATCTTTGTTGCTTATTCTGATGCCAGATTAGGCTTGGTGGCCCCACTACACGTCGTCCTACCTCCGGTTGATTTGTGTTTTTCCTGGAAACAATCTACTTTCGTAGTCTTCAAAGAGCTAAGTTTACCCTTTCTCGCTTCCAGTTGCTAGAATCAGAGTATCGGGTGTTGACTAAGCCGTTGCTGAAACTTGTTGGTTACGTAATCATTTACGAGAGCTCATACACCCATTGGTCTACCGCAACACTTGTTTATTGTGACAATGTAAGTGCCGTTTATCTCTCTTCTAATCCCGTGCAACATCAACACACGAAGCATATTGAGATTGATATCCACTTTGTTCGTGACTTGGTTGCCGCTGGTCATATCTGATTACTTCAAGTACCTTCTTGTTATCAGTATACAAATTACCTTCACCAAGCTTATAAACTACTCGGTAGCTACGTTTTTTTTGATGTTTTCGCCTCCAGCTTAGTGTTCGTTCCTCTCCCGCTCAAACTGCGGGGGATGTTAGCAGACGTGTTTGTATGGCCCAAAGGCCTGACTTGTATTTGTATCTTTTTGCTCATGATTAGGCCCAATGTGCTACGTAATATATACATTTGTCTTTTACTCATTTATACCATTCAATAAACACGTTACAGTTTTGACGACAAGCAATATGATTGGATTACCCGGGGATATTGTCGTATCTTTGGTGAAAACAAAATTTAGATATTTTAGAACACACCCTTCTTAAACTTATCAACGATGAATAGTTCATACTTTGCCTGCTTCCCTCCCTTTTTCTTCTTTCGATCTCTGTTGAGTTGTAGTTGCACAATGTGAATTGAAATCCAATGTTTTCTGAACTCTCTCCCTCAAAAGTACACAAATTTCTAACTTCTCGTTATGTAGACCATTTGGCGAGTAGAATATATGTTATTGCTTTCGGGGGGAGGGGATCAAATAATGTTCGCTTTTAATTTGATCACTGTCACTCAAGCGCGATGTATAACCTACATGTTGTGAAGGAAAGTTATGTTATTATCCACATCTGTAAAGTTGATAAGATTGTACTACGTAGTTGTTTATTTAACCGTATTTATTGTTCATTTTGTGGGTGCCTGTTTGGTTGAATATGTTATCTCTTGTCGCTAAATATTTATCTACTTTGTTAATGCCAAGTGTTGGATTATGGTAGTCGGCTAGCATTTGTACATTACGAATATGTGAGCCTATTGGGGGCACACACGTTAATACACGGAGAATGCGTTTAATACTTCACAAATATAAACCGAGGGACTAAATTGGACAAAACCCGAACTCCAAGGGGGACACCAAAGTGGTCGGGCCCTATGGGAGGTTCTAGATGGGTTTTGTGTTTAATTAGCATTTAAGGAGGCCCATTTCTAGAATTAGGGTTTGGGTGCCTATATAAACACCCATAACCTACTTCATAATTTGCTCATTTCCAAAAACCTTTCCTCCTCCCTCCCTCACCGAAATCGCCTGGCCCCTCTCTAGGGTTGTTAAGGGTTTCGGTTCTACACCTCAACTGAATTCGGTTGAACCCCAATTTGGATTTTTGGGTTCTTTAATTCGGTTTAAGGATTTTCGGTTAATTAGGGTTTATTATAAACCTTAATCCGGTTTAATTGGTTCAAGATCACAAAGGTTTGTTTGATTAGGGTTTTGATCCAAGAAGGTACAATTGTTGCTTTGTTCGTGAAGTTAAGTCTAGACAACTTAACGTGTTCGGTTGACGTGATTGTGTGAGCAACCGTAGAGGTGATTGTTTTAATCACTTGTTTATTTTCAAGATCGAATTGTTGAGATGTACGCTTTCTATTTACTTTTCATGTGCGTGTTAACCATATGCTATTACTAGATCAAATCCGCTGCGTACTCGTAGTTACTTGGTTACCTAGATGTTAAATCCCAACACCAAGGTATAATAAGGGATTGCTCAAGTTTACATACCTAGCTATTAGTATATATACTACTGTGTAGTGCTTGCAGACGGAACCAAGGTGGGATCCGAGGGTCCTTGGAACTCATGATTTTCTTGCAGTGCAGTGCTAATTCTTGTGAAAGGACTCGATTTTTTTATAAATGAACGTGGCCAATAAGAATTTGTTTGTATTATTAATTCACTTATAATCTTGGTTGGAGAAATCCTCCCAAACTTCGGAAGATCAATCAACAGCCAGGATGCGTATGCATATGCTTGCAAGACTTGAGATTTCATTAGCTAGATCGATCGCAAGTTGTAAATATATACTAATATACATATTTTGATATAGTCTTTTTGAAAAAAAGAAGCGAAAATACGTAATATACGTTATATGTAACCCAAAAGACAGTAATGATTTAAATGGAGAGAAGCAAGAATGTTTACATACATGTCGCAGACAGGTATACAGTCATACAAGCATACCTCTTAAAACATTAAGGGTGCGTTTGGTTTAAAGGGGTAGGTTTAAGATTTGAGGATGATGTTCAAAAGTTGTTGTTTGGTTAGTTTATGTGGGCCCTAGATATAAAAATGGTTACTATATTTTGCTATTTGCTAAACCCAATCAACTTGGCTCCTTTTTGTTATATTACATTTTAAGTAAGCCCAACTTTTACGTCAACCACTTATTTTTTATTTTTTTCTCATTTTACTATAATAACAATTTCAAATTTATAAATTATATTCATTTATAATATAAATAATACATTATTTTATCATATTTTTCTCTCTTTTCATTTAATTTAAACATTATATAAAATTTAAATTTAAACTCAAATTTAAATCCTAATTCAAATCTTAATCTTAAACTCATCTACAAACTAAACAGTCTCTAAGTCATAAACATTTCATGAATATAAAACTTGATTAACCCATAATTACATATGACCTGTGACCAACCAAGTGGGGATTAAAGGTACTCAATTATGATAAATTAGAAAAAGTACTCTAACACGACAAACTAGTCTAAATGCCCATATATTCTCTATAGCTTTAGGGTTTCGTTCATCACGTGTCTGGAGAATAAAGGAAACTATGAGTCCAACAAAGATGAATCCAATAATACTAACCTTCAAAAGTCAATTCATGATCATTCTATGTTTACATTCCTTAATGAACAAAAAAAAAAGAAGTAGAAGCAGAAGCAGAAACAACTAGGTTCTATAATCACATGCATTGATTCCTTGGTTAAGGTATAAAATAAGATGGTATCAATTAACATTCATTTGCCTCTTGGGCATATAATTAGTCACCCAAGTCTCACGATTTTCTTCATTACGTCCTTTGCTGACGATTGCATAAGTAATTATTGCGCAATTTAAAAAAGTTGTCACTAGTATTCGTGGTATCGCATTCACTCAGTTTTCTATATATACCAGCCCAAAAAATGCCTTATGTTATATTCATCAATGAAGCAAGAAAACACGTACACATGTTCATCTTAGGAGATATTCAACGGTCCTCAAGGGCTTCCAATATCTACTTCGGTATATTAATACGTACAACGTACAAGTACTGGAGTACGTATTGGAACCCTTGAGGTCCGTTGGAGACTTTTTCCTTGATATATATCGAGAAAGCCAAATTTGGTCTATTTTGAGGGCCTAGGGAACGTCGTTTTAAACAAAGCAAATTGGTACAAGAAATATGCTAGCGACAAGCCGGAAAAAGGTTAGTCGTGGAATCCTAGTATCAAGCAAAAATGTCATTTGTACACTTCTTTAACACATGGTAACATCCATCACGACTTATTATGGTTATTGATATTGTTAATTTCAACTTTCAGTGTCTTAGATTCAATATTGCTATACGAAAACACATGGATCGATTTGACAAAATATAAAAGATCATCAAACCCTTCTTATTTTCCAACTCGAGTATATGAACATGACTCACCCATGATTTCTAGGAAGGTGTTGCACGAAACTTTTCGTGAGGGTCTTGCACAAGTTTTCTTTTATTATAAGTAATAAAATTTTCTCCGTTTAGAATTCTTGGACTAAAATAAAGTTCATAAAGAAAAAAGTAGGGCAAACATATTATTGGGCGTTGCACATACCATAAAACTACATTTTTCGAAAAAATTTACACCATGTGACTCGAAATCGGCTGTGGCCCTTGCAACATTGGCTCCCATGTAGGTCCATCTCTGTGAATATCATGTATATGAGTGCATATTGGATAACCTACGCGTTCATTGAAATGTTTCTCCTTCATATGTATAGGGGAAATCTGGAAATGCAGTCTATATATCGTGGGACTTGTGAAACACGTAGAAATTGCAACTTTCTTCAACTTATAAAAAACGAGTCGACTAATAATTTTGGTTTGTATATGTTGAGAATGTGATGTCACACTAGTTAGTTTTCTATCAACTGTGAAAGTGATGCCACAATAATTAGAATATTTTTTTTAGAACGGTACCACAATAATTAGATTTGTATATGTTGTGAAAGTGATCGATGTCACAATAATTAGTTTTCCCTTATGTTAACACTTAACAAACATGAATACCTCTATGGTCAACATATGAATACGTGATCGAGTGCATCTTCCTGCCTCAACCTTGAAATATTTTTACATAGTCGTCCGTACAACTCTAGATCCTTTGGCGATTCTATATAGAATACACTTTTATTTAATTATGAAATTGGTCCTTATAATTATGTTAATACTCAAATTACCCCTTAGTTACTGATATTAATTTATTATATATTTTAAAGCTCGAAAAAGCTTGATAAGAGCTCGAGCCGAGCTATCAAAAAGCTTGGGTTGGATCGTTATCGGTTTCGAGTAATTTTCTGGGTTGAACATGGGCTTGAGCTTGATAAAGAATTGGCATCGATGAGTTCAAGCTCGAGGTCGAGTTGTTGATAAAAGATTGATTGGATTACGGCTAGTGCCTCGTGCCAATCTGGCTTCCATGTAAGGCCCATAAGTGTGAATATCTTGTATGTGAGTTCATATTGAATATAGTTAGAGGAATGAAAACCCGATAGGGTAGTAATCTTTATTAATAACCATATTTATAATGGTAAAACTTCTAATACGCAAAACCCACACAATCGGGATTGGCCTAATTTCCACCTAAATACTAACCGCAGTTCGAGCGGCGGATAATCGCTAACAGCTCGGACTGGTGTAGTAACTAAAAAACAAAAACAAGAGACTCAAAACATCTAACGATTGTGTGTATTTGTGCAATATTCACAATAACCAACAACAATCAGTGGTTGTGTGGATCATGTTGCACGCTTAGCACAAATCACCAACACAAATCACGGTTGTGTGGATCTGTGACCTTAGCACAAATCACCAACACAAATCGCTAACAAACAAGAAAACAAATATAACTTCTTCTTTTTTTTACATTAAAAAACGATAGTCTAATAATCATCTCAACCTACTTCTGTTCTATTTCAGTTCCGAATCGACATCACTATCAGTGAAAAAAACTATTCATTTAGTAGGATAATTCATGGCATTTTATTCCCAGTTCCATCATCACCTACACTGATAAGCTTAAAGCTTGGGACCGTTTGTTGATTTGGTAGAGCCATTGATTTAATGTGATGTGATTTTTTTTTGAGTGAATTGGTGGGGACGGTTTAATTAGGGTTTTGACGGGTGGCATAAAAGAGGCGGCTCAACATAGCCACCTAGGTTTGAGGATCAGACCCGCTTCGATACCATGTTAGATGATGAAAACCCATAGGTATAATTTTATTAATAATCATTATTTATAATGGTAAAACCTTAATACCCAAAACTCACAAACGGGGCTTGGGCCTAATTACCCACTAATAGAATAACCTACCGTTAATTTTAAATGTTTCCCTCCTTCATAATATCGAAAAGTAGAAAATACAATTCTTGATCGTTGGCGACTTGTACGGATATAATAAACTTTCTTCCACTTATTTGAGAAGTTTAAAATGAGTGATTAATTGGTATAAAACTAATAATTGGGGATTTTATATATGTTGAGAACAATGTGACGTCACTACTGAAGTTAGTTTTTCAACTAACGCTGTGAAAGTGATGTCACAACAATGCTTTAGGTTTATGTTGCTGAAAACTAATCGATGGTCACAAATTCATCAATATTAGTTTTCCCTTATGTTTAACATTGACTGAATACCTTCTTGGTTCTCGGAATCAGGAATACTATAATCGAGTGCATATTCCTGCCCCACCTTGAAATATTTCGACACAGTCGTCCATACTTTGGATCCTTTGGCGATTCCATAACGAGTTGATATTCTCGTCCAAGCGGAATAAGAAGGAACTCATTCTCAACGACTTGAAACAAATTTCATATAATTGGATTTTTTTTTTCTAGAAATAAAAAACGTGCTTGAATCGGAACATCCTTGAATTGGATTGCTTTGTAATCCTTGTAAAGCTCTAATCTCCCCAATGTAGATTTATTTCCTAGCGCCTTGCCAGATCTTCTAATATAATTGCGGTTCGAAAAAAGCGAGAAGTGAAGAACTATTGTATGAAAAATAAATATTCAAAATTACAATAATTAGTGTAACAATTCATACACGTACTTAATCAAAATGGAAATACAAGTTTGACTTTGAAAAATCATCTGAGTCACACATATTCAAACAATCCGTAAGTTGCAATGACTTAGGTTCGATCAAACAAACATTTTGGTAGCAAAAATATTGGAAGGAGACAAGAAAGATGCTAGCTAACTAGAGGCAAGATGGCAAAAAGTTAATTATATATAGATTCCTAGTATCAAACAAACATACCCCAAATTCTAACGTTATTTTGAATAGGTTACTTTTGTTAACAAACATATCGTGCATTTAGGGTATGTACATCTACTTGCATGCGCATGAACACATAGAAGTTGTTGATGATGTAAATTACCATGTAGTATCGCATCATTCCCATCTTCATTTCCTATGTTTTGTGTTTGGATTTCTAGCTTGTGCCCCCTTATAACCAGAGAAGGCATTATACTTTGAGATGATGCGATTCGATCCAGGTAAAAAGCGACGTTTGTGACTATATATATAAATTCAATGACCAGCTTGTATTATTGGTGTGCTATATACGAATGGAAGATACTTAACTATCCTCAAAGGCTTCCAATATTCTAGGGCTACATACTTTTGGGAAGCACTAGAATGTTGGAAGTTTTTGATGGTTGTTGAAGATCTCCATGAATTTGTCCGTTGCTCTTGGTAGTAAAAGCGTTTTCATGTTATATCACTTTTAAGACCCTTTCGGGTTTGGTCAAATGGAATAATCTGTTTTCTATTTGTTACAGCATAACGTTCATACACATTTAGTATTCAAATGTTGCACGATGTGCGTGCTTGTTACAAATGATCTTACATGGCATTATTGGACTATTGGTCCTTTTTCGGTCGCTTCCCATGTTCTCCTTATTCATGGTTAGTGGTGGGATCGAGCTAGTAATTATCTGAATGCAAGAAATTTGTTGATCGATTATATGTTTTCAAGTATGTTCAAAAAAGATTATATGTTTTCAAGAACAAAAAATTTCTAATTTTAGCTCTATACATCGTTACTCACCAATTTTAATTTCTACAAAAGTTTAAAAAGGTTCATAATCCCCTAGCTTGATCGTTGTGCATTATAAAAAAGGTATTTTAAATATCTACTAATTTTAGGTGTCATATCTACTGCTTTGATCTAATGAGTTTAATTTAAATCTTTGATTGGTTAATGCCAGAAGAGACACAACTTGAAATATGCATAACTCGAAGAATACTTAGGAGTAATGAAGTCTGCAAAGTCCGCAAAACGGTCGCGGGAGACCCTTTTTAGGGCTACGGATTCAGCATTTTCGTCTTTTCAAGACTTTGGCTTTGTTTATCTTTTCGTGGCTCAAACGAAAATGTGAAATTAACCAATGAATTGAGAAATTAATGATATATATTCTCTTAAAAATGTGTGTATCATCCTAATATAACGTGTTTCATGAGTTCATACACTCTTGATACGTGACATTTTTTTATTCGGCAATTTCATTAGAAACACCCTAGCAAAAAGCTAGGAGGGAAAAACATAAGTTACAAAACATTTGTACCATACTAGCTACGGATCCTTAATCTAATCGATCCAAGAGGCGTTTGAGTTCCAGTCAATTAAAAACTTTTTAGTTATACTATTAGGAGAACATATCGTCTTTTTGACGAGTTCTGCCAATACCATGTTATGTGAGATTTAAGAAACATAAAATCACATTTTTCTAGTACTTGCTTACAAGTTTATGAATCATACCATGAATGTACATTTCATTTCTTGTCATTCAAAATGTGTGTTATTTTTTTTTGAAACATCAAATATTTATTGATGAAAAAAATCATTTAGCGAGAAGCTATATGAATACAACTAAAAAGAAAAACAAACACCAATTGTTAACTAAGAGCACCATTAGGGGATGCAAGAGATAAACAGATTTGCAACCCACTAGTCCCATTTTAGGTTCACTTTACCACAACTTGAAATCCAACAAAATGGTGTGTTTGGCATGGTTGTTAAGATCTCGATCCTGATCTTATGATCTTACGATTTTACGATACCGCAAAGTAAAAACAATCCGGATCCTACATATGATCTTTGTATGCTTAAGATCTTATAGGATCCCGATCTTGACCATAGGATTTTAAGATCTACTCCAATCCGATCTTACTTTTCTAGAACTAGAAACTAAAGAACTACAAATTTATGGGTTGTGTTTCGTAGAATTAAAAAAACAACATGTTAATTTTCTTAATAATTTCATAATCATGGTTTAGGACAACATTTCTATGAAACATTCATATAATTTTGTGTTTATAATATATAATAATTTGTAGATTTGTATAATATTACAAAGACTATGAAGACAATAAAATTATAGTAGGATCTTACGATCCCGATCTGACTTTACGATCTCGATCTTGGAAAAATGAAAACATTCCTAGGTAGGATCCCAATCTTGAAAACCTTGGTCTTTGGACCTCACCAAAACACCACTCAGTGGTATGCTCGATGCCTAAAAGATTTTGTTGTTCCTTGCATTCCAAATAACCCGGTCGGTAAAAATAACGGCTTCGAAGCACTTGAGCTGCAAAGGGTGAAATATCTTTCTTTTGTCATCACTCATATCACTAACGAGACTTAGAAGAACCTGAATATTAATCTCAACCGGCACCTAGAAATTCCACCATACGAATATTTTTTTCCCACAAAATTTTGACTTGAGCACATTCTTTCAACGCGTGCTCTAAAATTTCACAGGAATCAGTCCAGGTCTATGTTTCTTTTATCTAAATTTAGACGGGCATGAAGTCTATCTTTCTCAGCTCTCCAAATGAATACACACACTTTTTTAGGAATAAGAGAAGACCATTTTATTTTCGAAGATATAGGGAGAATTTTGTCGTCGAGATCAGCTCGAAGAGATTTCACAGAATAAACACCAGATGATTCCATTGACCACCTCCAACCATCACTATCATTCGTAGTCAAGTAAGTATTCCCTGCAATGCTTAGCAAATTGGATCATTCTTCTTGCTCTCTTCCACTTCAAATTTGTCTTCTCCAAGCCCATTTCCACGCCATAACCCCATCTGAAATTGAACACCTCTCTATAAGTTTACAAAGTTTGTTCGTTTCCAACTCGAACAATCTTGGGAACATATGAGCAAGATAGTTAGAACCAAGCCAACTATCCTCCCAGAAGGATATAGATTCACCGTTACCCACCTGCCTCTGAAAAGATGTGATTAAGGGTATGCCTAGATGATTCGCTTCTCGCCTTACTTTTGCTATGCTAGACCACACTCCTTTAAATTTAGGCATATACATCAGATCCTTTGTACCTCCAAGATTCCTACGGATATCATCCATCACAGATGCCTAAAGAGAGTTCTATCAATGCGAACTCTCCACCACCACTTGGTGAGAAGAGCAAAGTTAAAGGCTTTTAGACTTCCAAACCCGAGCCCAACACTCTTAATTTTAGCATAGATTGATTTCATGCAACCCAATGAATTTTTTTTTTTTTCACTATCACCGCCCCAAAGGAACCTACATCTGATACTTTCTAACACCTTAAGAATACTAGGTGGAGCTTTATATAAAGAGATGAAATATAATGGTAAATGAGAAAGGACAGACTTTATAAGTGTAACTCTCCCTCCTCGGCATATTTTTGGCTTTCTAGTCTAAAAGTCTATTATGAAACTTTCAAATGACTAGATTCCAAATTTTGACATTTCTCATAGAAGAATCAATCGGTAACCTGAGATATGTAAAAGGGAGTTTATCTTCCATGTAGTTAATTTTATGAGCCAAGCGAGTTCTTCAGTATTCACTCCCACACCCAACACCTTACTTTTAGACAAGTTTATTTTCAGGCCCGAAGCCATATTGAAGCATCTCAAAATTCTAATCAAATTCATTACGTTTAATTCCGACCACTCTACAAGGAATAAAGCGTCATTTGCGAATTAAAGGTGATTAATTAGAGTACGGTGAGGACTAACTTGAACACCTTCGAAAATACCTTTAGACCTAGCTTCAATCAAGGCCACATTTAGAGCTTCCTCAGCAATTATTAACAAGAAAGGTGATAATGGATATCCATGTCGAACGCCATTTTGGAAATTAAATTCATTGGTTGGCGAACCATTAATTAAATTGAGGTCGTTGCGGATTGTAAGCAACTTTTGACCCATCTTCTCCACTTGCTTCCAAAAGCCATTTGATCTAATACACTTTCGAGAAAGTTCCAGTTAAAGGAATCAAACGCTTTTTCCAAATCAACTTTGAATATCAGCATTTGTTTTTTGACCCTTTTAGGCCAAGAAATTAGTTCATATAATGAGTGGGCCATCCATTATCTACTTGTCTTTGACACAGGCTAACTCCGAGTTGTTGATGATAGACGGTAACACCAATGCAAGTCTATTAGCGAGAACTTTGGCTAAAATCTTATATTGGCATCCTAAAAGACTTATGGGCCGGTAGTCGTTCGGTGTCATTGGATCACAAACTTTAGGAATCAACGAAATAAAATTTGGATTACATCCCCTAGCCAAACCTACACCTTTCTCAAAGAATTTAAAAAACACCATAATATCACTGCTTACCACGTTTGAGAATCTTTTAATAAACATAAACGAAAAGCCATCATGACCAGGGGTTTTGTCACTACTGCAACTCCACACAGCCGTCTTAACATCTTCACTTGAGAAGAGTTTTTCTAATTCGTGTCTTTGATCTTCTGAGAGCCTCTTGAATCCAAAGCTCCTACATGATGGCCTGACTGAAGAAGACTCTAAAAACTTCTTTAAGAGAAATTGGAAAAAGTGATTTTTAACTTCACTTGGATCCATAACCCATATTCTATCCGGTGAAATTCTATGAATCGACTGTTTTCGCCTTCTACTGTTGATGTAACAATGATATAAGCGAGAATTTTCATCACCTAGAGATGCTCATTTGCATTTTGCGTGTTGTCTAAGTGATCTAAGGTTCGTTTGCTCTAACTTATAGATTTTAATAAGGTCTTTTGAATGCCGATGCAATTCACCCACCTCAACAGATCTTGATTCCATATTTTTATCAAATTCTTCAAGATGATTATATATGTTGAAATTACTTTCCTTATGTGTTACAAACCACTTCAATTCTACCAGGCCACCAAAAAGACCGTTTTTTGCATCGATCACTGATTCCTTTTGGTCGCGTGTGAGCAAGCTTTTCAACCTGAAATAAGATATATCTAAGTAGGGTGAAATGGGCTAACCGCTTTTTTGTGACTTTGTTTAAAAATGATTTATGATTAGTTGATTAAATATAAGTGCACAATACACTTGTATTACTTTAGTCCCTCATCTTAAGTTCTGTAACTGACATTGCATTTTTCTTTTAACGGCAAAGAGATTTTCATAGAAAAATCAATATAACTAGCAAGAAGATAGATTTTAGAAATGCCTAAGAATCATAACACCAAGCCTAAAAGATTAGGTACTTCTAAAAAATAGACTCGAAGATTGAGTACTTCGAATGGCGAATTTTGTGGCGACACAAACTTATTATCCCTAAAATGTTTTTCTTCCTACCTGATCAATATAATTCCTCCATCTTCATGTGCTTTTAGGATTAAACATCTTTGTTTATTCTTCATCGCATTGTGTCGCTTGGCGTGATTTTCGTTAGGCTTGTTTCAAAATTGTTTTTTATGGTTTTCTTCCTATAATCGCCTTTGTGTTCTGTTTCTAGCTTTGATCTGTGTTTCTTGGTTAATAATTGATCGAGGCTTCTTATTGTTATAGTGATCACGCAGATCTAGGGTTTTATTTGTAGGTTGATCCTATAGTGGTCGTTGTAGGGTCTTTCTAGGTCAAGGATTTTGGGTGTTTGGTTTTGTGACTGCATGGTGATAACATGAATAGGGGTTTTTGGATTCGGGGGGAGGAACAACAATCATAGAAAGAAGAAGAATGCGGATGCAAGTACTGGTTCATTCACAGAATCTGATGGGATGTATAACGATGCAAATCCACTTAAGGAGGTGGTATTACCATCTGTTGATGAACCTTTGGCGATGGAGGTGCAAAGTCCTTTGGTGGAACAAACTAATGCGGTAAAGTCTGTTGGGGAATCATACCCACCATTACCTACTCAAGGAACTACGCCAAATGGTAATACCCCTGGTAAGTCCTCATATGCTAATGGTATTGGTGATTCAAGTAGGAAGGCGTTGAATATTCGTACTTTATTTACTCTAGGGGGAACGAAGTTGATGTAGTTGTGCCAGTGGAGTCTATTCGAGCTATTAGTGACAGGTTTGCAAACTCTGCTTATGGTTTCTTTTTGGGAAAGTGAGTGGCCTACCCCGTTGTTGCTAATTATGTTAGGAAAACGTGGGGTAAATTTGGTTTGGTTAGATCTATATTTAGCTCATCTACGGGGCTATTCTCTTTTCAGTTTAGCTCTATGGATGGCTTGAATGCAATGTATGAAAATGGCCCATGGTTTATTCGCAGTCATCCAATTATTCTCACAAAATGGAACCCGGATGTGAACTTATTAAAAGAAGATGCAGGGAATGTTCTGGTTTGGGTAAAAATTTATGGTGTCCCTGTTACGGCATTTAACGAGGATGAATTGAGTGTCATTGCTACTAAACTTGGTACTCCTATTATGCTTAACTCTTATACTGTTGATATGTGCTTGCAATCTTTGGGAAGCTCAGGCTATGCAAGAGTAATGATTGAGCTTCGAGCTGGTGTCGAGTTGAAAGACACCATTGTGGTAGATATGCCTAAAGTTAATAAAGAGGGGTTTTATACGTGTAATGTATGGTTGAATATGAATGGAAAGCCCCTAGATATGCGTGTTGTAAGATTTTTGGTCACACTCAGGTGGAGTGTCCTAAGAATCCAGGCTTGGGTGTGGGAGCTAGTGCGACAAAGAAGAAGCCTAGTCAAGCTCATAAAGGTATTTCGGTTGGTTCGAAAATGACATTTAAACCGAACCAAGAATATAGATGTGTTTCTAAAAAAATACCTGCTAACTAATAAGAAGAAAGGTGTGGACTCTACTAATATGGTTAGTGATTTAAATCCTTTTGATGTTCTTAATTCGGTTGATAATGATGTGGAGATGGGTACCAATGGGGGGTCGTCAAATTTTGATAAGAACGGGGCTAATTCTAGTGGATCCTCGTTCTGGAACGTCGAAAATAGTAGTAATAGTACTACTCCTACTATGGATAAAATTGGGAAGTTTGAAAACTTAATTATTGATGGGCAAGCTATTCTTGTGGATGAAGCTGGTAATCCTCTGAAAAAGGTTGAGTATCCGGGTGATCATGATAGTGAAGATGAGGTTGCATCAGTTGATAATGACATGGCTCGCTCTTTGGCTTCAGAAAAGACTGGTTTTGGCACTCGAAGCTTGCTGGAATAATGGAGGGATTCTTATGGTAATGGTGACTATGATGAAGACCCATACGATGACGATATGTATGAAGACCAGGATCTCTCTGAAGAGATTCAAACTATATGCGATAAGCTGGATATCCGAGTTCGAGGTCGGAAGAAGCAATGATTCTTGTCTCTTTGTTTGATTATTTTGTGTACATTCTTTTAAAGAAGTAGTTTTGCCTATGTAACGGGCGATGATGTGGGACTTGCCCTCATCTTTTGTACCTAACTGTTTTTTGGCGTAATAAAATTTACCGGGGAAACTCTTTACAAAAAAAAAACAAAAACAAATAGACTCGAATACCTTTGTAAGAAAAACATCGCTGAAATTTGTAACTGACATTGCTTATCCGGTAACTATAGAATTATCAATTATAGATCACATCGATGAAATCATGTAGATTGTCATTGTACACACTTTTAGGACATATTTATACAATTGATATGTGGTAGCTTCTATTTACATTTACGCTGTTCACTTTTAAACATTAAGAAATTGGTGAAATTATTTTTTAACAGCAAGATATATTAACAGAGCCTATTAATGGGATAGAAAACCAAATTACAAAGATAGAGCATTTACAAGAAGTGTTGTACCATTCTATTCAATTGAGTGACTATTTCTACGAAAGACCATGCCGTTACATTCATCCATGTGTATTATGGGTTTCGTTAACGTACATAAGTCCTTCAAGGATATAGTGGCGACTAGGGATGGAACTAGGATTTCCAGAAGGGTGTTGCACAATTATTTTCCAATCATAAGCACAAAAATTCGCACAATAAAAAACTTTTTGGCTAAGTTGAAGTTGCATGCACCCCAAAGAAAATATCAAAAATATCGGGGGTTGCATGCACATATAAAAAACGACATTTATTTATAGAAACTACACTTTGTGAACTAAAATCAAGTGTGGCTTGTGTTACAACCGGCATCCATGTAGGCATGTCCCTAGTTGTGACTAATAAGACTATTTTCATATGGTACCAAGTTAAAAAGAAAAAACCCTAATATCATTTCCATAGGCTACAAGTGTGTTAATTACTGTAGATCCGTATCTTTAAACTTGAACTTTGAACATCAAGTCAAACTTTGACCGCCAAAGGCTCTTCCATCTTTTAATATTAGAGATTTATTGAGCTTATGAAACCCCGTCCTAATCAATGAATATCATTGTTAAAGAATTATTCTAATTTTGGATTACCATATATTTACAAATAATACTAGGAAACAACGTAACTAAAAGGGGTCAGAAATATATGTGTATGCATAAGTTTATTCGAACGCACCTTCCATCTTCAATTCAGAACCTGCTTAGAAAATCACTCAATGTTCATATAGACATTGTATATGGCACTTAATGTCTACACAAGATAGAACGGCATCTCACCAAAATCTTTTATTTTTCCGAATATCCAACTTCAATGCTTTTTCAAGATTGTCAGGGGATCTTCATAAGTCGGCTAGTCTTCCAAACGTGTGAGAACAAAACTCAATCGCTAGCTTTGTTTGACAACTGAATATAAGAACAACATTGAAAATCCTTATTGTCCTATTCTTACTGTCTTAACATATCAATGTGTCTAATGGGACAAAAACCTGATTCAGACAAATTTTAATGTTGTCCTAATCATTGTTCCGGCATTTTGGTTGAGAAAAGAGCAGCTTAACGATGATTGCTTGGATTAGAAAACTAAGAAAACGAAATTACTTGTGAAATTACATAGGGTATGACGGTATCTTACACACGTCAAACTTATATAGGCATCCTAAATTAGTTATTGTTTTGACGACAAGCAATATGATTGGATTACCCGGGGACATTGTTGTAACTTTGGTGAAAACAAAATTTAGATACTTTAGAACAAATGCTTCTTGAACTTATCAAAGATCAATAGTTTATGCGTATATATACCAAGGGTGTTATATAATCTGATTTCATACTTTGCTGGCTTCCCTCCCTTTTCTTCTTTCGACCTCTTGAGTGGAAGTTGCACAATGTGAATTGAAATCCAGTGTTTTCTGAACTCTCTCCCTCAAAAGTAAATGTCTAACTTCTTGTTATGTAGAACATTTAACGAGACGGATATGTTATTGCTTTCGGGGGAGGGGGATCAGAAAATGTTGCCTTTTAATTTAATCAATGTCGTAGAGCACGATGTATAGTATAACCTACATGCTGTGAAGGTAAGTTATGCTAATATCCAAATTTATAAAGTTGATAAGATTTTAGTTGTTTATTTAAGGTGCAATTACTTGTAAATATATCTTACTTGCCATCTTTTTTAATTATGTGTAGCGTACTTTTTTTTTGGTACTTCACTTTTGGGTTTCGTTTTTTGGTATCATAATTCAATTGTGTGTATTATTTGATCATTTTACTCTCTATTCACACATTCTTATCAACCTGCGGCGGGGTAAAATTGTCAAAATGATGCACACAGTTGCCATAAGATATACCAAAAAGACGAAACTCAAAAGTAATACACCAAGAAGGAACAAATTAATAACACTACAAAAAATTAAAAAAAGCTAACAAAGATACATTTATGATCAATTAACCCTTTATTTAACTCTATTTATTATTCATATTGTGGGTCGTGTGTTTGGTTGATTCTGTTAGTGCAAAGGTATAACATGCAATTGCTCAAGTTTATATACCTAGTTATTAATAGTCGTGATATGGTTATGAATCTGATGATCTTCTCAATAGAATACAATCAAATATATATATACACGTCTAAACTAGGGTTACATACACATGGGCCAAGCCCTACTACTATACAATACATGGGCTCTAATACAGAATACTACAAATGTCCACTAATACGCCTCCGCAATTAAAGCGGGAGAAGGTCGAACGCTTAAACTGGACCGAAACTCAGTGAAGAGAGGTGAAGGAAGCTCCTTGGTGAAGATATCCGCGTACTGGTATTTAGATGGAAGGTGTAAAACACGAACGTGGCCAGTAGCAACAAAGTCACGAACAAAATGTAGGTCAATCTCAATATGCTTAGTTCGTTGGTTAGAAGACAAATAAACCGCACTAATGTTATCACAATATACCAATGTAGCCGTGCAAAGCGGCGAGTGTAGTTCCCTTAGAAGATTCCGAACCCAAGCAGTCTCGGCGACAGCATTAGCGACACCGCGATATTCTGCCTCTGCACTAGAGCGAGAGGTGACATGTTTCTCTTGAAAGACCATGTAAGTAGGTTGTCGTCGAGAAAGACACAATAGCCAGAAGTCGAGCGTCGAGTAGCCGGGCACCCTGCCCAGTCTGCATCAGAATAAGCCACAAGCTGAGACGTGAAAGATGCATATAACTGTAAGTCGTGATCCAAAGTCCCGCGAATATAACGTAAGATGTGCTTGAGAGCGTTGAAGTGAGGATCTCAAGGATCATGCATGTAGAGACAAATCTGTTGAACCGCATATGAAAGATCAGGCCTAGTAAATGTAAGGTACTGAAGAGCCCCAGCGAGGCTACGGTAGAAGGATGGGTCCTCGACAGGTGATCTGTGTGGGCCAAGTTTGGTGTCAGTGTCTACAGGTGTCTTGCAGGGGTTGCAATTGAGCTTGTGTGCTCGCTCAAGAACTTCGGTGGCATATTTGGTCTGTGATAGAAATAAACCAGAGGATGTACGGTGAGCAGAAATGCCAAGGAAGTAGTTAAGCGGACCAAGGTCGGTCATAGAGAACTCGCCATGAAGAGATGATATAATCTTCTGAAGTAGAGATGTAGATGATGCGGTGAGGATGATGTCATCAACATACAGTAAAAGATAAGCGGTGTCAGTGCCCTCCCGATACACAAATAGTGAAGAATCAATAATGCTGTGTTGAAAACCAACCCGAGTAGCATAACTCGTAAATCTCTGAGACCATGCACGGGGGGCCTGTTTCAGGCCATAAAGAGATTTCTGGAGAAGGCAAACATGATTGGGGTGAGCAGGATCGACAAACCCTAGAGGCTGATGCAAATAGACCGTCTCTGACAGATGACCATGAAGAAATGCGTTCTTTACGTCAGGCTGATGTATAGGCCAGACACGAGAGTCTGCCAGGCTAAGAACAGTTCGTATGGTAGCCGGTTTTACAACCGGGCTAAAGGTCTCATCACAATCAATGTCTTGTTGTTGACTACGACCATTGGCAATAAGGCATGCTTTGTATCGGCTAAGAGAACCATCTGCATGAAACTTGTGTTTAAAGAGCCACATAGAGCGAACTACATTCACATTTTGCGGTCGGGGAACAAGAACCCACGTACCATTAGTAATAAGAGCATTATATTCGTCTAGCATAGCATGTTTCCAATTTGGGTCATGAAGGGCATGTATATGAGAGCGGGGCACGGGTGAGGTGGTGGAAACATGCATAGAGAATTTTAGATTAGACTTTACAATACCGACTTTCGAGCGAGTGACCATGGGGCGTTTTTTAGAGGTATTTTGGATTGGCTGATGTTGAGAGGTAGTTGGGTTGGGCCTAGTATGTTGTGGTTGAGCTGTTGGAGGTTGGGAGTGAGGCGTGGGGTCTGATGGATGTGGAGTAGACTCGGTTGGAATGTTCATAGTAGGTGAATTAGTATTTGCGTGGGAGTGGTGTGAATTGTTTATGATTTTGGGCTCGGTAGCAGGTGGTTGTAGGGTTTGGGTCAAGAGTGGTTGTATTGGGCTCACTTGGGTTGTTGGGGAGTTGTTAAAAGGCGAATAGAAATTGGTGAAGGGTTATCATCAGTGTCTAAAAAATTATAAGACACAGATGGGTGAAAGGTGGTGGGCCTATATGGAAAAACATTTTCATCAAAGGTGACATGCCTCGATGTACTGACTTTATTGGTGGCTAGGTCCAAGCATCGGTATCCTCGGTGGTGCAACGGGTAGCCAAGAAAAATGCAACGAGTGGCACGTGGTTCTAATTTGTGAGAGGGGTAAAGGTGTGGGTAACATAAACATCAAAAGGTGCGTAAATGGTTATATGTTGGGGTCTTGTTAAATAATTTAGCAAATGGGGTTTCATTTTGAATGGCGGTCGATGGTAAAATGTTAAGTAAATGTGTAGCCATATGCAAGGCCTCGACCCAAAATTGTGGGGGAAGATTTGCTTGAAAGTGGAGGGTACGAATGAGATTGTTTATGGTTCGTATCATTCGCTCTGATTTCCCGTTTTGTTGGGAGGTTTTAGGACATGAGAATAGAAATTGAATCCCATGTGTTTCAAAAAGGGAGTGAAATTGGTGGTTGTCAAATTCACCACCATGGTCACATTGCAAGGACTTTATTTCGGTTTTAAATTGTGTTTGCACGTACATACGAAATTGTAAAAATTTATCAAACACTTCACTTTTCTTACGCAATGGGTAAATCCAAAGAAAGTGAGAGAAATGATCTAAGAAAAGCACATAATATTTAAATCCACTAACACTCGGGATCAGTGAAGTCCATAGATCCGAATGTATAATGTCAAACACATTCTCAACACGAGAATTAGAAAGCAAAAAGGGTAGTTTAACATGCTTGCCAATTTGACAAGCATGGCACAAAGATGTAGACTTAGTTTTATTACAATCAATCAATTTATTGGAAACTAAAAAACATTACACTTCATTCCCCGGATGACCAAGTCGTTGATGCCACGTAGATTGATTGGTCGATAATAAAGCAGTAGAAGATGATGTGGGAGGCAAAACTAGGTATAAGTCTCTGTTGCTATTGTAACATTTCTCATTTTCATGTCATTGTACGACTTTATTAGTGATCACAAATTATTTTAGTCCGATACGCGTTTACTTTTAATGTTTACATTTAAGCTAAATTGCGTAGACTAAAAATAATCAATGAATCTAAACGGCCGTCAAATAAATTAAGGTCATCAACCAAGTAAGAAATAATTATTTAAAAAGATAATTATGTACTTTACGAATTGTGTATTTATTGGTCACGTAAAAGGGTTACGTTTCGCAATAAAATACATTTGGACACACCCCGGAAATACCTAGACTTACCTAGACTCGAACTAATACCCACTTTTACCACCTTAACCAAAAAATAAATCAATTTTGTATACATAAACCACAAGGGGGCCGGTTATACACTAGGTACACATAAACCAACTAGAAATCTTTATTCTTGATCTTTAAGTACATGTACATCCCCTTGGTAATTAATATGTGTCCTAATGGTCTCCTAAAGGGCTAATACACAATGGATAATGACTTGTTTGACTCCCTTGCCTTGTTTAGCCGCGGCAATACACACACACACACTACCCAAATCCATAAGATTTGCTAGCTAAGCCAAACCTTGTACAAATATTTAGTCATTAAGAGTGGTACTTGAGTGGTTTAGCATAAAACCATGTGTGGCTAACTAGAAAACCCCTAAACCACTTCCTAGGGAACGGTTTGGTTTTGTTTAGGACTAAGAAGAGTTAACTAGTTTCCTTGCCTATAAATACTCTCATAATCTCACCATTTTGCACTCTTGCAAACTCACATACACCTTAAACTCTCTCACACAACAAAACATATATTATATCTCTTGTTCGGATCACAAACCACGAGCAAACACCCTCATACTCCCTCCCAAACACACAACCAACATAAAAGCATTCATAACAAGGACGTAAGAGGGGATACACGAGCCAAGATCGGGCCATTTGACAAGTTGGGTTATAGGATTGGGTTATACGACTTGGGTTAACTTCACGACACGTCTTCAAGGCTCTAGGACCTTTTGTAAGTCACATACAACTCATTGCAATTTTATTGTGCGTATTCGTTTATTGTAAACTAGCTTAGGGGTCAAGTATATGTGCGTACGACATACTAGATTAAAACGCACATGATAAACGTAAAATGAACGTGTAATGAGCACGTTGGTTTCGTTTAATAACTTGCGTGGTGATAAAAATGTAAAAGCTAACGCAAACAATAACCTTGGTACATAAATATGGACCACGACATAAGTAATAAACCTTGTTCACGAATTGATAATGAAACCATACGTAAACTTTTGTTGTAAACATGACGTGGTGGTGTGGAAACATATATACGACATTAATAAACGTTTGCATGTTATGGATCGCGATTAGGAAATGCTAGACACATTGTTTTGGTGCTAGGCGATTTAACGAAACCATATGAGATACTAATAAACCATTCGGACCCTTATTGGACTTCGCGACCCATCTTCGTGAGCCCACAAGACCCATAAGCCACAAATAAGCTAGGACGGCTTATTTATGAGCTTAAGCGGCTTATAAGATTTATTATGAGCCTAAGATAAGCTAGTGGACTCTAAGAAATCAAGCCCGAACCACTAGAACCCTTATCGGGCTTCTATCGAGCCCAACAGGCCCAACAGTGGGGCCCACAAGTGACAATAAGCTCAACGAGCTTATCATGAGTCCTATGAGCTTATTAAGAGGTCAAAAGGGCTTATTGAACTCATAATGGACCCCTTGGTGTCTTCGGGTTAAAGTTATTGGGCTAGCAAGCCCAATAAGCTCGAATAAGCTCGAATAAGCTCAAATAAGCTCACTCGAGCTTATCTTTCAGCTAAAACAGCTTATAAGCCTTCTAATAATCCTAGAAAGGTTATTGGACCCAAAGAAAGCAAACCCAAACCTTTAAAACCCTTAACGGGCTTATAACGAGCCCAATAAGCTCGATTTTGTGCTTAACGGCTTATTAAATAAGCCACAAGGTAAAACAGCTTAAAAGGGACCCAAATAAGCCCAATGAGTCTAGAAAATAAGATGTATAACTAAAGGAGTCCATTGTGCAAACTCTCGGTTAAGGCTGTTGGGCCAACGAGCCCAATAAGCTTCAAATAAGCTCATTCGAGCTTATTAATAAGCCAAACAGAATTATATAGCTTAAATAAGCTTAACCAGTGCATTTGTGCTTTTTAAAACTTAATTGGACCCTTAGAACACTTAACGGACTTTAATGGGCCCAATAAGGCCCATTAAGCCAAAATAAGCTCGTTAGAGCTTATTTATAAGCTCGAAAAGCTTATATGGCTGATTTTGACTTAATTAAACATAATGCCTCTTGTTGGGATTTAATTGGGGGGAAAATGTAATTTTTACAAAGTTGGAGGACTAAAAGTGTAAGTTTACAAACCATAGGGTAAAAACTGTCAATTATTAAAGTTGACAAGTCCAGGGACTATTTTTGTCAAATCTGGAAACTTAGGGGCTGTCTCAAACTTATAAGGACCTAAAATGTAAACTTGTAAAGTTTAGGGACTAAAAGTGTAATTAATGAAACTTAGGGGTTTAAAATGTAAATAAAGTATATTATAAACCCAGGGGCTGTTTTGTATTTATAGAAAACTTAAGGGTATATTTGTGAAACAAAAGTGAATAAATAAAACACTTAACGAATCGGTCGAATATTAAGATATTCAGACATTAAACGGATTTAATTAACGATGAAATAAATAAGTAAATTTATTAACAATGATTTAACGTTTCTCGAGAACCATCAAAATTATAAATACAATAATCTTGTGCACCACCGCACAAGTGATAACAGTATATATAAACTTGAAATAAAATTTAGTTTATACAATGAGTCGTTAGTTTAAATGTGTAGACTATGACTTGACCGTATTTACTTAGGTACTTGACGGTGTGATTCATTGCTTACTTGGATATTTATTATCATTCAGAAAACTACTGCTAAGGTGAGTATCATAGCCCCATGTTTTAATGTTAATTAAATGCTTTACATCTTATGGGGGAGAGAACATGCTTTGTATTTACAAATTGGACGCAAGTGTACATTTATACAACGTCACCTGTTTGCCTAAGTAGCGATAACCCATTGATGCCCTTTATCAAGAACTGATAGATGCATAGATATAGTTGCGAACTGCATGAGTGGTTGACGTGAAATGTTATTGAAGAAACTAATTAGGGATTGACAATCCCCGTTCGTGTGATTAGCTATCACTGAGGGAACAACGTATACCATGATTCGGTATTGGGATTTTCGGTTAGTAACAATCATCACAGGGCTTTTCATGGCATTTTATGCATTTCATAACATTTCAGAGCTTCAAGTCAGGGACTTGGGAAAACGTGACCATTTTTATGAGGTTTGCATGTGTTCTAATCATACACTTGGAAATCTGCGGGGGGTTTTTACTTTCCCCCTCCCCTACTATTGATCTACATAAACCTATGAATTCCACCCACATTATGTTGCTTTTAAGCATGTTTATAGGGACGAATAAGGCACGAGGTCGTTGAGACATTGGGATCTAATACTGAAAGTCAACACTTTAAGATTGAGGGTCTTATTACATTTTGGGAAAATTATTATAAACCGAAATCTTTATTTATATCGTTGAACAAACTTGAAGCCATGGGCTTATGTAACAAACAAGTATTTTTGTTAATCCAATGTATCTTTATTTTTCAAACTACACTTTTAGTAGTCGTTCTCATAATCTTATGCTATTGATCCATAAATGTAACGCCCTCGGATATTCAAACACTTACTGCTGCTCAACAGATTTGAGGGTGTTACATAGATAACTTAGTCTAAATAGAGATAGGCTATTAATTAATGAAGAGGATAAAAAGTTGTGAAATTTGGGGTTTTAATTCTTAACATTTTTTAAATTGAACCAAATTTGTTAAAAACCTCAAAAGTTGATGATGAATACGAAGTGTAATCACAGTAAAGGTGATATGAACGTGGAAGCTAAGAGTTTGAGTTCAGGTTCTTGTGGAAAGTTTATTAAAGTGGTTATCATGTTAATACTGATTCGAAGTTACTATTGCTTCATACATGGTTACTACTGCTCTACAAATGTTTAATACTCTAGTTATAGTTAATACTGCTAGTTAGTAATTAATATTGCTAGTGTATTTTTACTACTGCTCGACAAAAGTTAATACTGCTAGTTAGTAGTTAATACTGCTAGGGTATTTTTACTACTACTCAACCATTAGTGTTGCTCTTCATTGTTACTAATGCTTGGGCTTAAAAGAATTACTACTGCTAGTTTTGTTCGTTATTAGATAAAGACACAGTTTGAATCTCAGATTGGATCAGATAGAAAAAGGCTATTATTTTTGGGATTAATTTTTAGAATATGAATTACCGGAGACAATTGTTATCACTATAATTGGGAGTTGAAGTAGAATTTCACGAGTGAGTGTTTTCTATCATAATCTTAATAGTCGAGTTGTTGATAATGACTTTGCAGATAACTTGTCGAAGCTAAAATTGATGTTTTACAAGACTTGTCAAATCTAGCAAAATGTAATCTACAAACTTTTGGTGCTCAATACGCACATTATTCGTACCACTATAAAGGAGTTACGTTTTATAGGTGCTCAGCGTCTCATTTAGATGAGATTTTGTTCAAAGAGATTGAGTCTTACTTAAACTTCAAGGAATTTACGAATGACGTTTGGAGCTCCCGTGATATACAAGACAAGAAAAGAAAAAAAAAATAAGTTCTTGGTTTTTCTACTTTAGCAGTAAGTTTGTAAAACTGATTTTCTTCCATCAGAAATCATTACATAGACCCAACAGAATTAGAGATTACAAGAGATGGTTAACATATTGGTTTCAGGGAAGCATATGATAAAGTGTTTAACCATTTGGATATGTTACATGCACCACTTGAGGGGAAGGTTTTGATTCTTACTACTGCTAAGTCATTATTACTGCTAGTAGTTTAAGTTTCTACTGCTTGAATTCATTTATCTTATTATGCGTCATGAAAGGTAATTTGAGACATTGGAAAGCTTAGATTAGAAGTGTAATATATGGTTTGTAGTAAAGATCAAAGTTGCATAAGTTCACAGTACCCCTACTATAATGACAAAAAGGGGAAGATGTTATAAAGATGATATTATTTGCAACTTATTATGTGTGGTGGCATGGCATGGCAAGGAAATCTTAAGTTAAGGGGAAGATTAAAGATTGTTTCATTTAGATTTGAAGATGGTGATGATTGAAGATTAAGCTACAATGGATCATCTTGGAATCAGTTTACTGTCTGTTTTATCATCATCAAATAGGGGAAGATTGTTAGAAATTATTGATTTGATGATACAAAAGAACTTGCTTAAAAGGATAAGGAATAAAACAAAAGGATCAAAGTCAATAATATGGAATTCTATAAAAGATGGAGGATTCTAAAAGATTTGCTTATAAGATAAAGATCAAAGATTAGAATATTGATTACCTAATACAATTTAAATACATTTGATAAGTCTTATAGACTCTCTATATAAAGAGATCCCTAGACATAGTTTATGTGTGTGATTGTGTATGCACCCAAAAACGTGTGTGAATGTTACAAAGATGATATTATTTGAAACTTATTATGTATGGTGGCATGGCATGGCAAGGAAATCTTAAGTTAAGGGGAAGATTGAAGATTGTTTCATTTAGATTTGAAGATCATGATTGCTGAAGATTAAGTTACAGTGGATCATCTTGGAATCAGTTTACTGTTTGTTTTGTCATTATCAAATAGGGTAATATTGTTGGAAATTGTTGATTTAATGATACAAAAGAACTTGCTTAAAAGTATAAGGAATGAAACAAAAGGAAATTTCCAAGTTGACAATATGAATTCTACAAAAGATGGAGATTCTAAAAGGATTTGCTTATAAGAAAAAGATCAAAGAATTAGGAAAATATTTAGTTTCCTAATATCAATTAAGATTCTTTTTGTAAGTCATATAGACTCACTATATAAAAAGATCCTAGACATAGTTTATTGTGTGTTGATTATAAGTGCACCCAAAAACGTGTGTGTGTTATCATATAGGTCGTGATTAGACGTCTATGTGTTTAGCTCAAGATTCAAAGGATGTTCTTGACCCTGTTACAGTTAGGTAACCGTTCTATATTGATCAAATAGAAATAGGGCGGCTCTAACTGATTTTATTTGTCCATTACTCATCCTTTAGATTGTCTATTCTTTGTTGGACAATTATGGCTTGTAATAGTTAGGAATTGAATCTTTGATGTTTGTTTTAGTTTGCTATTATTATACATTGTTATTCTCTATTTAATTGTGTGTGTCATGTGTTTTTATCTTTATTATTTGTTCTTATATGTTTGAATTTATATGCGATCATGCTTTGTTTTGTCTTTAACTTCGTTTTAATTGTAATCAAAGGCATTTTGCATAAAGTAAATGTAGGGGAAAATATCCGGTTTTAAAGAACCATTCCAAATATGTAAAATAGATAATTTAAGTTAATTTCCATTTTATGATTTTCTTGTTTATTTTGATTCATATGTTTGTACTAACCATTTTTATGTTTTATTGAGAAAATTTTTCCAGGAAATAATTAATGGGTTATTTTTAAAGAAATTTTTCTAGAAAACAAAAACGCAAAACTATCAGGTTGTCCTAACGGCATCAGAATTTATTCTTGATGGCGTCAGGATTCATTCTGGATGGAGTCAGGATTCATTCTTGATGGCGTCGCTACTGTAGCAGTGGAGAAATCCGAGTTTTGTAGAATACAAGTAATCTTTGATATTATACAAGAACTAGATAAGAAGTGGGCTGGAAAGTTTCTAGAGAGAGAAATTAACATGGAATGGATGATGATATTACTATGTGTGTGAAATGAGAAAATGAAACAACCAACCACCTCTCCAAGGCATGGAGAGGTGTATAAATAGTTCTATGATGGCCGGCCATGGGCCTTAATGGGTTTTCTATGGGCCTTGGGCTAGACTAGCTTACTAGACTATATAAATGACTAACTACGGGCTAAGACTAATACATATTAGAAGTGACTGAGACTTTTCTTGTTTCTAACAATCTCCCCCTAAGGGAGGTCACTCCAATTTACAAAACTTTAAACCTAGCATACTATGCTTCATCTTTAGTCTTTAGCTCGTAAACTTCATTTCTTGATTTTCCCTTGTGAATATGTTGTAGTGATCATTGAATTTTGGATCGAGCTTGTTCCTTTATCATTAACTTGTATGTGAGAATGTGATCTTGAGCATCTTGAGATCATCAACCAAGCATAATCTCTTTACACCATCTTGTAACTTTGCTATCTTGTAGACTTGTGACTTCTGGACCAACATGCTCATACCTTTCTTGATTTGTTGATTTGGAAATCTTTAATGTTGCATCTTTCTTAAAATTCTTTAACTTTAACACTTCGTCACTTCGAGAAAGACGTTCGGTATCAAAGTGACGGAAACTTATTTGAAATTCTTTGACTTTAATACTTCGTCACTTCAAGAAAGACGTACAGTATCAGAGTAGCGGAAGTCTTGAGACATGTACTTGAGCTTTCATGATGTCTTTATGTTTGTCGGTCGGGTATGAGCGTGTTGCTATGAATCTTGTGAGTCAGCTGGAATCAGGTACCTTCACCACCATCTTTAAGTTTCCTGCAATAAAACAGTTAGCAATAAAGCGAGGGACGAATATGGCTTTGTCATTCGCCCGTGTTTGGTTGGAGTAACCTTCGAATCCGTGAGGATCGACCTGTGATCAGATAGATTCAATTTAAGAAGAATCTTCTTGATAGGATTTCCAGCTGAAGTATAGAATCTTTCTAACACATTTGCATTAGATTCATCAAACTCATGTTCTCATTATTGGAACGTCTCAAAGCAGACATCACGATAAGAGTGAACCAGTGAGTTACTGTCTCACCGATTGAAATAGAAAAATCGATTTGAAAATCACTCTACGTGTCACTTGCTAAACTAGTTTTGTGACACATCGAGAGTGTTAATCATTTCAAAAATTCATCATCAATCATCAATTCATATACTGGAACAAGTTTGATTCTTGTAGAATCGCACCATTGTTTCTTTCCAGTTGTCACAAGTTTGATTCATATAGAATCGCACAAGTCACCTACCATGAGCTTGTTTGATGTTGGCTCAAGCAGGATTTCCATCTTCACTGTGAATTATATCACTCGGATGTTCTGGCAAAATCACAAGGATGATGCGTAGGACTTTTAATATTTTCTCGTTATTCATATTGTGTGAGATAGCAAGCATAATTTTGACAAGTGTCCTAATGAGATTTATGGATGATCTCTTTTGGCTCTAGACTTAATAGTGCACTTTTGTTTTAGTGATCGGAGGTTGGAGCAGACGGCCACCTTTTCAATATCAACCAACTCGGAGTGAGAAAGTCAATAGAAATGCATGTAATATTTGTGAGAAATGAAACAAGAGTCTTTTGAGAGACTTTGAGTGGCTAGGGAGGGTTGTGTATAGTATCACTGGGTCCATGACTGTCTTTAATGTCGGACAACAACTTTGTGTTTCCGACAGATTATATATTGACCCGGTTTCTGCCTAAGTGTATGGAGGGCTTCTTTCTTTTCAACCTTTATCTTTACATTTATTTTTCATTCTTTAACCCCTCCAATGCTTACCGAGACTTCATAACTAACACCTTGTTGGGTTTGTTCTAGTGTTAGCTCTATCTCAGTCTGCATTATTCCTGATTCTCACTTTTTTCTCCTTTTGTATCATACCTAAGGACTTCTACACTAACTAGTGGATATCCCTGGGTAGATCCCTCCGGTTCTGGCTGGATCATAGGATTTGAATACCTAAGCCTAACCGCCTTATATCTCCATAAATTTAAGTACATGGTCGGTCTTTTGGGTATTTCATCACAATCCTTCCAAAAACATTGAAAATTTTAGTCAAAGTGTTTGATATAAATATCAAAAGATTTACACTTTGAGGGTTTTTCATTATCACTAAAAGGCTCCCTCTTAACATGTTCATCGTAATCGTAGTACATGCTAAGTGTGGAGTGCATTGAGTCCATTTTATGTAATCACATTTCAATACACATTAGATGCAGTTTAATCACATATTCTCCCCTTATCCAAAATGTTAATCCCTTGATATTTTGGATATCAATTGATTAAACTTTCGGGGACAAAATGTTACACACTATCTAACAGGAACATTTTAATGCTCCCCCTTAATTTATGAGGGTATATAAGACAGTGCTGAGTATAATAATTTGAAAAAAAAATGAATTAACTAAGAAATTCTTGAAAATTTTGTACTCGAGCACTCCTTATTATCACCAAAAGTCTACACTACGTATATATTTTCACAAGATTATTATGTATGAGGTTTGACCGGAATGATGAGAACATCATATGATAGAATCATATGGTTCTTTGTAGCAGCTGTCGGTCTCCTTCGTACAATCACCCACCAACGAACTTTTCTAAGCGCCTCATTAACCTTCTTTCTTTCAAGAAGTTGTCAATCTGATCTTTCTTTGTCCAAGCACTTTTCGGCATTGCTTCAACATTCTTTCCAAGTTATGAAAGTCTTTGCTTCAAACTTCGAGTATGAAACAGATTCAGATACATATGTAACTTGAGCTTGTGTGGTTGGTGATGTCGGTGTTGATGTTGTCTTAGCTTCCCCCTGAACCAACAATCATTTCTTGAGTAGATTCAGAACTTTTTTTAAGCCGCATCAAGCAGTCTTAATGTTTAAATCCTAGATATCCAAAGTACACAGTTAACCCTTTCAAGAATTTGCTACCACAAAACCAAAGTCGATTAAGTCCCAGATGAGCGCATTTCTCTCTTCAGGATATTGATGATATAAATTGCAACATTAAAGACAACTAAGTCCTGAATGTCACAATTATTCCCTCTAAGTTGACGAAATGAAAACACCTAAGTCAACTAAGTCCCAAATGTACTCATTTCTTTCTGCATAATACTGACTAATTTAAGGAATCGTCATACCTATGTGTACCTCTTTTATCAAATATTTCTACTTCTTTTAAGAATTAGCTTAGGGATTAACCATTTAAGGAAGCATTAATTGAATCAGAAAGAACTTTTCTCACGTTTTAAATAATTATTCTCCTAACACTTCCCCCTGGGGACTCAAATGATGCATACTGGCTAATGACGAGATGCCTCTTCCACCATGTGATTGAAATATCGCACTCGAAAGATTTAAAACGGCCTAAAATCAAAAGAAGCTAACCTCAAAAGACAAAAGAAGCTAACCTCAAAAGAAAGCCAAGGACACTATCAAGTATACATCTACTCCTTCCCCCTTGCTGGTTTCGACACGTCGAAATCAGCAAAACCCTTTACGCATACATATTCGAGATCGTGAATGAAGAATTAATAAGCTTAAATCTAGTCCGTGAGAATCAATTTCAAGGCTTTTAAAACTATGAAAGTATTTCCAAGCATTCCTAAGTCTTTTACAAACTATGAGGTGTTGACAATATTGGTCGAATGTAGTTTATAGCCTGAATTCACTAAGTCTCAAATTGCAAATAAGTCCATAAAGATTTAAACAAATGACATGTAAAGCTCTCGTAGTTAATATAAATTAACTCCCCTTGAAATTGTTATCCTTCATTATCCAAAACTTTATCCATTTATTCCATGACTTATTTTGAAAGACTGTTTTAAAAGATTATTAGATGACAATTACTCCCCCTCAAATAATGACCCATTTTCTATTTAAAGAGATGTTGTCATCGTTTGAGTGGTCGAATTGTCGCTGAAATCTTTTTGTAAATACTAAAAGCACTGATTCATTATGAAGACAACCTTTTATCGATAAAAATAAGATTTCTCTTATTTTGACACATAAGCGCACTGACACGTACACTTATGGAAATATAGGAAGCACGGGTTGTGTCGCAAAGTAAACACAAGCCTTTGCATGGTCATAAAGTAGACCATGCCTGAGAATAAATTCCCGTTGAGAGGTCAAGTTTCTTTTTTGACAGAATACTTGCCTATAAGATGATGATCGGGTTGCTATCTGAAATAATAGCAAGCCATTTGGCATGTTTTGAAAACATTTGGAACTTCTGCTTGAACTTCATTTACAGGCTCGTATCATTATTGAATGATATTTCTAAGACTGTAAATGTTATCAATTTTCAGAAGACATGCCATAATTACCTCTTTTTATTTTTTTTTTGATTTTTTAATTTTTCTTTGGTTTTTAAAATTTTATATTTTTGCATTTTTTTTAAAGATTTAAAAAATGAAAAATCTTTTTGGTTTTTATGCTTTTAATATATATACATATGATACAGGATATTTGAATAGGTACCACCACTATTCATCAACTTCATCTGCCAATTGTTTTAGAGTCTCCGACGTAAAACTTCGCATTCCCAGCTTGTTGATCAGAACTTCAATTATTTCTCGGCCAAGAGCTTTAGTGAAGATGTCCGCCAGTTGATACTCCGTAATATT
Organism: Tanacetum coccineum; assembly: GCA_026074375.1. Classification (NCBI taxonomy): domain Eukaryota; kingdom Viridiplantae; phylum Streptophyta; class Magnoliopsida; order Asterales; family Asteraceae; genus Tanacetum; species Tanacetum coccineum. Next base: position 23,250 of record BQNB010014009.1, on the reverse strand, counting down.
GACAAAAGTAAGTCTTCAGACTCTCACCCTCATCTCAAACATGCATCCTTGATAAAGTGAATATGTAGGATCATGTGTTGAGAATGAGTATATGCGTATGGATGCTAGGGAAGCATTAGCTGACTATGTGTGAACAAATTTGTCTGTGTCAGCGCATAAGGCTTAATAGAGCTGTTTGTTCCTTCTACAGTAACATGTGCAGAGTAGACTCTTATTATTCGCGAGATACAGTATACGCATATGTAGCCAGCGTCTCCTACAGAGATCGTACGTCGAAACTATCATCAAATTCGAGACGCTACAAGCCGTTACATACAGACGGCGCAGACAAAGCAAGATATTTAGCTTCACGTACTGGCTACGCTTGTATCGCGTGCTATTTCTGCTCTTTCTTGTCGACCAGCTAATCATCGTCTTGAAGTCACACGGCTAAGAAAGATATAAAACATTGCATTACTATGTTTCAGTTAGGTTATCGCCATACAATCGGGAAGAAATACCAGGTGTAGGGAACTAAGCTCGCATCACTTTTAGGCAACTTGAAACCGGTTTGTTTACGTGAATTACGCTCTTTACTTTGCGATTTGATTTACTAATACTTAATGATTCTTAGGCTATCTACGCGGCGCCATTATTATCTAAAAGGTATAACCACGGCGGCGGGATATTTATCGTAATATTGATCATTAGAGTTCCAAAGACTATTATAGATATGTATCGAGTTGATTGTAATTTCGTAAAATCTACAAATAAATCCATGACGTTAGAGGAAATGCCCAAAGAATTTATATCTATTGAATTCAGTCTCCATGAACTCGTAATAAAAGTTTTTTCAAATCGTTGTTGTATTAGAGAGTCTTTAGATTTCATTCCGAAGATTGAGTTGTTTTGAAGGGAGGGGAAGAATTTGTTGTATGGAATTATAAAGTAAAAATAATAAAAACAAGATCATCAATGTAAGATCATCAAGTGGGTTCATTTTTCTAAGACAACTATTTTAGTACCGCAGCGAGCGCCACCCTTTTGAGAGGCGAAAAATAGGGGGAAATAGGAGCAATAGCATTTTACAGTCGTACTTGGGCGCTTCGGGTTTATAACTTCATCGTAGAGTGATCCTTGTTGAAAACGGATGCCATATTATAGATATTGCTGTATATCTTTTATAACATTCAATTAAGAGCGAATGATGCGTACGGCTTGACAAACCAGCGTTGGATCCGCGATAATGCGCTAAATGCTGCTATGAGGATACATCGAATGGAATACCTTTGGATACAGATATGTCTCCCGATGTATGGATCGCTACCTTTGAGATACCAAAAGTCAGAAAATGTCTTTCTTACTGCCTGAAGTATGTTTTTAGTGCTTGCTCGGTTTAGGGTCCGTAGTTCAAGTCCGGATACCCGTGAGATCTAACACATGCATATAGCAAATGTTAGGTCAGCGCTAACGCACTGGCTGTAAGATAAAGGGAGGGTGCCAATCCTTCCACGATTGTGCTGGCAGATTACGGATTTCGCCGTTCTTGGTCTCTATCCCAGATTTAGTGATTTCAAGCTCCCAGCCATTGGGCGTATCCTAACATGTGCTGCGTCACAGAGTGTCAAACAGATGTAGGTTTCTTTAATGATTCAAGGCGCTATATTTTATGGAGCTGGTTAGAGTAAAGATGCACTACTAGGACTTCTTGATGAATCTGTAGTGACTGCACGAAAAGAATAAGATTTTGGCGACTACTCATTAGATATCTTAATTTTGGGAACACTGATTTTTGTAAATAGTGTCATAAAGTTCAGGATTATCATGTAGAATGCAGTGACAAAGGATCTATATTCAATAGACACTAAATTTGTTGCCTCTAGGACTTTGAGAAATCTGTAGTCCTAAGAAAAATAAGATTTTGCCCATCATTGATATCTTAAATTTTGAACACATGATTTTAGTAAATAGGTCATAAAGTTCAGGTGTAGATGCAGCAAAGATAATATCATAGACATAAATTTGTACCAGAAGTAATTCCTTGCCTTCCCTATGGATGAACAAAGTAGGATCCACTGAGCCTTTTGAGAACTCTTGGGATATCAGGAATGAAGACAACATATCATACCACGCATGTGGAGCTTGTTTCAACCCATAAAGAGCTTTCTTTAGCTTATACATGTGATTGGGGTTATCTTTATCCATAAACCCATCCGACTGGCTAACATAAACCTCTTCCCGCAAATTACCATTCAGAAACGCAGTCTTCACATCCATTTGATAGACGACCATGTTCATATGAGCAGCAAACGCGAGAAAAATCTTTATAGCCTCTAATCTTGCAACCGGAGCAAAAGACTCTTCAAAATCAATGCCCTCTTCTTGACGGTAGAAACGAGCCACTAACCGAGCTTTGTTCTTTAAAATACCTCCCAGTTCATCTAGCTTCACTTTGTGATCCACTTTAAAGTAGTAACCATAACTTTATCTAGGCTAGGTACGAGCTCCCATACTCCAAGTTGTTCGAACTCATTGAGCTCTTCTTGTATTGCTTCGATCCAACAGGATTGAGTCAAAGCATCTTTATATGTCTTGGGTTCAACAGCAGTGAGGAAAGCATTGTAGTAACAGAAAAGAGCTTGCTTATGTAATTGCAGCCTAGTGGAAATTGGTCTGTCGAGTTCACCGATTATATTCTCAAGTGGATGATCCTTAGTCCATTTGCTATTGTGTTCAGAAACTTGGTGATCGGGTTGCACAATTAAATGAATCACATCCGATAAAGAAGAATTTTTAGAATTATTTTTTGGAATTTGAAGACCAAAGAGTGGATCATCATACATGTGTGCAGTGGTAAGGTCATGGTTCTCTTCTTCATCATCATGAGAAATGATAGGAGATTAAGTTTCTGATATGGTTTAAGAATTACTATAACAGGGGGGCATCTTGATCAACTGTTATTGAGGAAGGTGAGCCAGTTAATACAGCAGGTTCAGGAGCAACTACTTTAGGGATAGGAGCAATAACTTCAGGTGCTGGTAAATTAGCATAAGGTGGGGGATTGAATAACTCATCAAACATTGGTTGAAACAATGAATCCCAGTCAGATCTCGAAGGTGGTACAAATGGTGTTGAAGAAGGAGGGTTTGGCACGAGTCTTGAACTGATTGTTGTAGGATTCATTTCATGAAGCGCGGGTCTTGAACTGCTGTGTTCAGAAGCCATTTTGACCATGAAAAAAAATCAACTTTTGACCATATTTTGCTCACTTTTCTCCCTTCAAAAATTGCCTATGTGATTGTCATTTTTGATTCACCAAGTGAGCTAAAATACAAGTTAATGTATGTTGATCCACTTGAATAATATCTGAGCATGTGAGAACATATCATTGTTAATGAGAATGGTCAAAAACAAGAAGATTTCTCTTCTTTTAAAGATAAAGCGCACTGAAGCGTACACCTTTCTTTTCTTTGAGGAACGGGGCCTGAAGTGTTGTCTACAGACGCCATTGTTTATGTGCATTAGATTAGAATCCCTTGAACCCCTGGCTTATGTGATATCTTTCAGCAACCAAACTCTGAGACTTTCCTTTTTAGCATTGACAGATGTACCTATACTTAAGTTAAGAGTACATGCACTAACATTAAGAGTTTGATCGCATTCATATGGGTTAGTGATATCTTCATTTGAACCATTTGAGGGTTCAAAATCAACCTTTTTTGTGCTAGAGGTGAATGTCTTTCTAGTTGGAACCCACCTAAGACCAACAGTGTTAAAAATTCTACCCATTGGTATCCACCTAAGGCAAGATCTAGGAGTGTTTGTTTTCTGATTCACAGCGGAAGACTTATTAGGAGAAAACCTATGTTCTATAACAATCTGCCTACTAGGTTTCTGAGTATGAATCTTTGGTTTTACAGGTTTGTTACTATTTTTAGTCATAGGGGATTGAACCTTAATGCGAGAATTCACTTCTTTCAGGAATTTTGTTATACATACATCATGATTTGCACTAAAGACACACTTCTGACAAATTGAGCAAACAAAGTGTTTGAAGTTAGAGAAAGGACTAGAACTCCTAGAGTGATTTGCTTTTGGCATAACAGTTATCGTTGGGCAACTACTCTTAGATGTTGGCAAAACCCTAGATGTTTGATTATTGCTCCTAGGTTTTGATTTGCAACTCTTAGTAGTGTTTGTGATTTAGCAGAAGGCATCACACTAGTTGTTGACTTCCTATCTCTTTCTCGTGCCTTTTTCTTAGCTTCCTCTAGATAGTACTTATGAGCCATGTCATTTGACCCATATGTTTCTTTAGAATTATTCAACTATTCCTATATGAAGCTGAGATGCATATTCATATGATTAGGTTTGCAAAAGCAATTCCTCTTCCCTTAGCAAAAATAATGTTAAGTGACTGTTTACAAAACGTTATTCACATCAAACTTGGGGGCAAACAGTGGTTTTTGAAAAATAGGTCGTTCAGATTTAAACGATTCGGTTGTCTAACGAACTGATTGTTTCTGGTGGTTGTAAGAAAACCGTTTTTCCCCAAGATTGAGGGTTTTGAAAACTTAGTATCCACGCTATTCCTTTTAAACTTTCTTATTCGTGTTTCAACCTAAATACAAAAAACCATTTCCTTGAATCAGAGCCTTTAAATCAGCATTTCAACAGTCTTACTATTTATTTGAGCAATCAGTGAGTCATTATGGTCTTTTGTCTGAACTCGTGTCTTTTTGATAGAATCGTAAAGATCTTTGTAAGTCTGTTTCAAATGCTCATTTTCCTTATGCAACTTCTCATTATCCTGCAAGTAATTTAGCCACACTATGTTCCAATTCGATATTGATCTTTTCAAGTACCTCAATTTCCTTGTTAATCTGGCATTTATTACTTGTTTTTTCATTCAAAATTTTGATCATATTGCCCCGTCTTTAAAGCTTGATTTTGATAATTAAGTTCCATGTTAACATATCAATGTGTTTCCATTCTTGAAAAATTTTTTGAAGTTGAGCAATGGTCTTTTTGAGAAAAATATTTTCAGACTCGAGAGATTGGTTTGAAAATTTTTTTTCAAGTTTTTTTTTTTGTCCATGTTTACCAAATGAAGGATCAGTAAAGGACATGATACTTGCCATTTTTATCAGCATTCTGGCTCAATCTCTCCTCCCCTATGACACATATTTGTTGAATCAGGAATGGTATTTCTATCAACCTTTTCCAACAGATGTGTGTCATAAATGGGTTCAGATTGCACAAAATGTTGTTGTTCATTAGCAAGAGTATTATGTTGAACAGTCAATTGTACCTCAGCTAATGGTTGTTTGTCAATCACGGAGTTGATATCTGCATCCTCAGCATGTGTATCTTTCTCGGATCTGCTGCTTGAAATATGCCTTACTGATTCTGTCTCATTGCTTTCCGTAACAACTAAACCAACATCTAATGCTTTACTCTATACCTTTCCCTCTTTTGACTGCATCACTCTATCATTCACCCTTCTGTTATTTTCTCGTTTATGCTGTGCTCTTTCATCAATAAACTTCTTAACGGATTCCATGTGTTGGATCAGTGTATCACAGAATTGTTGAATCTCGGTTCAAGTGTATTCTAGAAAGGACTTGCGTATCATTGCACCATCAAAATCATCGAAACAATATCAAAAATTAATGAATGTCTGAAACTGTTTCATGAGTACTCTAAACGCACTAATGGATTTAGTTTCTTGAAATTCCTCTCTATCAAGTTGTGTTAATACAAATAAACCGGTTAAAACAAAACATTTTTACAATCAACTTAAACTAAGGTTTTATTAATGACAAAACATATTCAATATTCTCAACCATTCTTCTCAAACCTCTTATCATCTCAAAACATGATCCCTTTACTATTTTCCATCTTTGTAGAAAATCATGTAACTTGAAAAAGTATACAAATCTTTTTAACCCTAACTTTACATAAAATAACCTTGCACCTTTTAATTTAATTATTTCATTTTGTATATATTCAAATGCAGTAAATCCTAGGAAAATCTCATAAGATTACATAAGATCTTTCAAGATTTTGCAAATCAAAATTCGGATTTTGTTACTGTTTGCCGGTGCCATTGGTAAACAGCACCGGCAGAACCGGCCTACAGTAAAATTGTTGGCTATAAATACCAAGCCATTTCTCATGTTTTCACACACCTTTCACATACAATCTACTCTCTAATCAACTGATCTCTTTCTTTTCTAGCATCCTCTTCTAAATCTTGTGTAGGTAATTCTCTTAAGGAAAGGAATTGCAAAATACGCAAAAGTTTCAAGCACGCCTCAAAAGTGCCTTGATCTTGACTCTTCTTACATCATCCAAGAGATCAATCTCCTGTAATTTATTGTAGTAGTGTTTGTTGTACATCAAGTATAGTTATGTTATTATCGATTCTCGTGTGTGAGAAATTTCGGTAATCATCTTTGTAATCTATAGAAGTGTACCATCGTTGTGAAGGCTTCTCCGCCAAGTGAAAGGAGCTCGGTGACTAGTGTTTAACAAACTCTCGAGTAGGAGACTCGGGGAGTGGAGTAGGGCAAGGAAGGTGTCCTTGTAGCCGAACCACTATAAATACTTGTGTCCCGGTGATATCTTTCTTTTTCTCTTTTCTTTTACATTTCTTACTTCTTATCTATCAAATACCAACATCTAGATCACTTCACAAAAAGGTTTCAAACAAAGCATTTTATAATTTTTTTAAAAAGGCCAAAGATTTTAAAAACTATTCAACCCCCCTTCTAGTTTTCCACAAGTTGCTTTTCTAGATTATTCAAGTTTAGTAACAACGATTCTGTGAAAGTCTGATTATCTTGATTAAATAGTGCCACACATGCCCGTTCGAATCCTCCCTTGATTAAAAGAACCTTGAGATGTGAATGAAGTAGTCGAAATGATACAATGCATATTTCCTTTGCATTATCTTGCATTTGTTCAGAAGGAATTTGCTTAAGATGTTCAATCTCGGCATTCTGTTCATTTGATTCTAAAAAATTTGTTTGGTTCTTAATCTCAGCAAGAGTCTTCATTGATACGTGGTATCAAAAAGATTACTAATTGATCGATCGGTGGTAGAAAGAAATTGTGTTTGGTTGTGTGGTTGTTGAGTCTTGAAATAATTCTTGAAATTACACGGGATTTTACAATTCTTAACAAAACTGAGAAAATAAGTTAATGTTTCACGGGATTTTACAAGTCAAAAAAATAACCGTATAATTTAGAAATTTAGAAATTTGAGTTTGTTAGATGTTAATTTGAAGATTACTAGTTCGGTTTGCACTTGTACGGATTCCAAATGAAAACCAGTTCGACTAGTTCGGTTCCAACTAAAGAAACTAGTTTGGTTCCAACTGAAGTAAACTAGTTCGGTTCCAACTAACAAAACTAGTTCGGTTCAAACTAAAAGCAACTAGTTCAGTTCCAACTGAGGACAACTAGTTCGGTTCCAACTAAAGTAAATTAGTTCGGTTCCAACTAAACAAACTAGTTCGGTTCCAACAAAAAGAACTTGTTCGGTTACAACTACGACGAACCTAAATTTTTCAAAACTCAAAAAGACACATTTTTGATTGGTTTTTTTGCAAAAAATCTTGTACAACTAGAAAAATGAAAACTTAAAGGTTTTTAAGCCAAAAATTTTTAAATCAAGATTTTGCTCTTTGTAAAGGTTTTGAATACAAATCAAAAGACAAACACAAAAACTAAACACACCACTCCATGGCTCTTGATACCAATTATAGAATACAAGTAATCTTTGATATTATACAAGAACTAGAGAGAGAAGTGGGTTGGAAAGTTTCTAGAGAGAGAAAGTAACATGGAATGGATGATGATATTACTATGTGTGTGAAATGAGAAAATGAAACAACCAACCACCTCTCCAAGGCATGGAGAGGTGTCTAAATAGTTCTATGATGGCCGGCCATAGGCCTTAACCGGCTTTTCATGGGCCTTGGACCAGACTAGCTTACTAGACTATACAAATGACTAACTACGGGCTAAGACTAATACATATTGGAAGTGACCGAGACTTTTCTTGTTTCTAACAGGTTTTTTTTAATTTTGAAATGTTATTTTTGTTGAATTTCCAGAATTTTTTAATTTTCCAGATTCTTGCAGAAAACCACAATTACAATAGTACTAACATTTTATCTTTATTTCTTTCATAGGATTTTAGTTTATGATTAATAAGGGTTATATATTATTTACCGTCGATTTTACGCTTGGTATAGTTATTTTGTCTTTGATTTACAGGTTATATCAGATAAGGTTAGTCCGAAAGTTCATTGGATTTTTATTTGGACAATTCTGGGTGTAAGTTTTAGCCGAAATCATCTTGTTTCTTCTCTAATATTGTGCAACCAGAGGAGTATTAGTTTCTCTCACTTTTTATTTATTTTCCCTTTATTCATTTTTCGAGTACTAATAAAACACTGAGGATAATGTTCAAAATAAGTGTAGGGGGCAATAGAAGCCTTAGAAACTAATCTTTCATTTGAAATTGATTTGTTTTTAAAAAGATGTGTAATATACCGAAACATAGTTTAGGACGGTAATTTTAGCCTAAATTAAAAACAATTATGGCATATATCGGTGAAAGTGTAGTATTAAAAGCGTCTCATGGATAAAAGTTATATGACTAGCATAAAAACCCTACCACTTAAAAATTGCACCTCCAAAATGTGAGGTTCGCCCTTAAATCTTTTGGAATAAAAGCATTCATCTTTAATGCTTATGAGTGTGTACCAGTAGTATTATAGATTCTAGAACTTACTTTAAAGATGCATCCCGAGACTACTAGTGAGATCACATTCGTATGATTAAGATTTGCTAAGTGATAAGAGGCATTAGGGTAACCCTTGTTTTTAGTCTGTATAATTTATAGTTATGATGATCTCCTTGGTCATATCACTACCCCACACCCTTGCTTAGCACTCATTTTTGAGCAAGGTACCCCTAGTACACCCTTTTGAGCATTTCCTTTTTGCGGTTCTCGTAATCTTTCGGTGGATTCTAGACTATTAATGAAGAGCATTGTTTACACCCTACCAAAATTTTACACTCAAGTCGCCTTAGCCTTCCTTGTATGTGCCCTTCCTTGATGTACTCATTTTTAGTACCTTATTGTGATCACAATTGTTTAACCCTTGTTAATTGTTTGCATGATTACATGGTTGCTAAGTCGAGTCTATTGTTAGTGTATACAGTTTTAGGACGATTTGGATTCATGGTAGTTTTTATTATACCGAGAAACGGGGAAGAAAAGTTAAATCATTACCCCCATATTTGTCTAATATTATCAAAGTTTATTGATCCTACTAATTCGGGTCATAAGTTAGTTTTATTGAGTATCAACTCAAGTGTAGGGGTGTCGTTATAAACCCTGAGTCATGTTTATTATTTATGTTCAAGAAGATGGCAGAGCAAAATTGTATATAAAATAATTCAAAAAATAACAAAAAAGAAAAAAAATATGTTAGAATATAAGGGCTGCCATGTTGCTATTGTTTATGTCAAGAAAGAGTCAAGAAAAGAAAAGAAAGAGTTTGATGTAGAGTTGTGTATTATTGTCCTAGTTTTTTTGAGTCTTGGCTTAGCAACGCTTTTTACATGTATTCTTGTGAATAGTTAGCTTGCCTACAGTAAAATATCCCCCATTATCCTAAATTGTGTTGTCCTTTACTTTACACCTTACGATACAACCTTTTAAAAGACCTCTTTATAATAATTCCTAGGTGCTTACGCCAAAGCGGTGGAGGTTTTGATCTTCATCAAGCTTATGGTAATCCATGTACTGTGACAGGTAATGAGTGATTATTTTCCTGTTTCCTATATTGTAATAATTCATTATAACTCCGAGTGAAAGAGAGAATCCAAACACTTATGTGAAGTGCTAGTGTATAATTTATGTACTTTTAATTATGAGGTTAAATCGGTTGTGCCTTAAACTATATTTATTGAGTAGGTTAAATGCCCCTGACTTTGCTATTTAATAGGTAGAAAAACTCATTTGCTTGAGGACAAGCAGATCCCAAGTGTAGGGGTATTTGATGAGTTGTCATTTTATATATTTTTTTAGGGTTATTTAACCCTCAAATTCATGCAAATATGCTCAAATATAGTACTTAGTCGTCCCTTTTTTATGTTTTAGCATTTGGGAAGCAAATGAAAGAAAAGCACGTGACTTGGACTCGATTCGGGAAGAAACTAGACCAAAAACACAATTATTCAAGCTTGCGACTTCCATTCAAACGCCTTTACCAAAAGTGCCTAGAAAGTGAAGTTTTTAATTAAAGTTGTGACTTCTCAGGTCGTGGAGACGGTGTTAGAATGTAATACTGACGCCATTAATTTTGAAAGGTGACAACGTCACCACGCTTTGTGACTACGCCAGGGTAGCCGACAAGAAGAAGCCTATAGAGGATTTGGCTGGCTGACTGCATCAGGAAACCTAGTGACGCCGTCAGAATCCAAAATCTATATACATAACCCTTTATTTTTCATATTTAAGTGGAAAAATCATGGAACAATGAGAGAAAACTTTATATCATCTACATTGGCCAATTTTTAGGGTTTTTAAACCCTTTGGTACTTATTGTAACCCCATGTTCAATTGAAGTGAGTTCTTAAACCCTTTTAATCATTCAATGTGTCTATGTGTTGTTTAATTAATTGTTCTTCCATTTAAATTAACATGCTTGGCTAAATTTAGTTTGTGTTTGCTTATAATTGCATGAAACCTAGTTTATTATCTCTTTTATTATTTGTTCTTCTTAGTGATGTGCGTGTTAGGCATTAGAAAACTAGCTATTTAATCTTCATATAATAGCATAGATGATGTGTCGTTGTAAGTAGGTAATTTAGATTATCAAGTTTTTACTATTTATATTTTGTTATCCCAAATACCTAAGATCCAAACACAACTAATAAGCTAACCAATAAGCCCTATATGAACCATAAGCAAAAGATAAAAGAGAAAGGAAATGGAAGAATGTATTAGAGAGAGAAAGTGAGGTGGGAGGTTACACATACATAAAAGTGTAAGAAATGGCAACCAACACCCTTCACCAGATGAGGTGAACGGGTATTTATAGTCCAAGCCTTTTCCTAGGCGTTGGGCTTTCTATCTTGGGTCGGGCTTGGCATGTTTGGGCTTTAAGCCTGATACATGGACAATATTAGTTTAAAGTCGAAGCCTGCTGAACCCGACTAGCCTATTATATAACAAGACTATTTACGACAAAGACGACCGAGTACATTCTTGTTCGACTTATATAAAAATAAGGCTAACAATCTCCCCCAATGTTGAGGTCGACTTCTATCTCCCCAATGTTGACATTCTTATTTGACTGATGACATTCTTGTTGGAGGATATCTTGATTTGACTTTATCTCCCTTATTGTTGAAGATTTGATTTGACTCTTGAGCTTTGCCTTCTTTAGTCTTATCTTCGTCTTTTCTTGTTCGTAACGGCTTTGTTCATTCATGCTTTGTGATCTTAATCATGAGCCTTCGTCTTTTAACTTTGAGTGCTTGAGATCTTTCATCTTGCATCATCTCCTTGACTTGAATCATCTTGATTTAACTTTCTTGATCAACTTGTGCTTTTGACCGACATACTCATACTGATTACATTCTTGTTTGACTTATATAAACATAAGGCTAACAAGCTTCCCCAATAGACGATTCTTTATTTGACTTTGAAAATCTTTGATGATGAGGAAGTTTAGTATCAACAATCTTGATGATGAATGATTGACTTTTGAGAGCTTGAGTATGAGCATGTGGTAATGAATCCGACTTAGTTGGAATGAGGCTGCAACACTGACGTTTGTACTTGCATTTGAATGTTAGTAATAAACAACAGATATGGACGAATATGGCTTTGTCAATCGTCGAGATTTTGGTTGTAATAACCTCTGGTTCCGTAAGGACCAACTTGTGATCAAGAGGTTTAATTTGGAATAACCTCCTTGAAATGATTTCCAGCTTAAAGTGTAGGATCTTCTAACACAGATGTATTAGATTCACCATGCTTGCTTGTTCTCATTATCGGAACGTCTCAAAGCAGACAACACGATAAGAGTGAATCAGATAGTTACTGTCTTTCTGACTAAGTCGTTAATTCATTTACTAGACCAAATCGATATCCAGTTAGTACAAGCTCGATTCATATAGAATCTTGCAAGTCACCTACCACAGTGCTGTTTGATGTTGACACTAGAAGGATTTCCATCGTCACTTTAAATACTAAAGAGTATCACTCTGATGTTCTGGCAAGATCACAAGGATAATGCGTAGGACTCTTTAATATCAAATATTTTTTATTGATGAACAACAAGTGGTATACATGGATTGTGTCCTAATGAGATTTGTAATTTGATCTCTCTTGGATCTAGACTCGATTTGTGCATTTTGGTTTTAGTAATCGAAGGCTGGAGCTAACTGCCACCTGCTCAATATCAACGATCTCAGAGTGAGATGTTAATAGATTACGTGTGTATCTCCGTGACAAATGAGACAAGTTTCTTTTGAGAGAAACTCAAATGTCTGGGAAGGGTTGTGCATTGCATCACTGGGTCCATGACGGCTTTCTTCAATACCAACAATCATCTTTGTGATTTTGATAGATTATGTATTGACCCGATTTTTGCCTAAAGTGTGTGGAGGGCTTCTTTCTTTTTACCCTTTATCCATACATTTCTTTTTAATTCTTAACCCTCTTCAATGCTTACCAAGACGTCATCACTAAAACCTTTTTATGATTGTTCCAGTGTTAGCTCAACCTTTCGGCATTATTCCCTTATATCATTCATCTCCAATCATACTTAAGGACTTCTAGTTATAACTATGGAATGTCTATGGGTAGATCCCTCCTGTTCTGGTTGGATTATAGGACTTATACCTAACCTTAACCACCTTATGACTTCATCGACGTCGTGAGTTAATTGGTTGTTATAGATCAAAACCATAAAACCATTTTATTACATTGTTATTTTCAAATACTCCCCCTACACATGTGCATGGAGATTCGAAATGGTTTCGCACATGAAGGAAAGAGTTGCACTTAGAGTCTTAAAGATCATATTTTTCTATATCACATTTTAATTACATTTTCTCCCTTTATTTAAAATAATAAATCTGTTTAGTATTTGAAATAACAATTGATTAAAATTTATTGATATGAAAAGTTTCATGGGGAGAAAAATGATACCAAAAGATTGCATAAATTAGTGAACATTTTTCAAATTGCTCTCCTTCAACAATATATGTGGGATACCATAGAATTTTTTAAAAAGTTGACATTACAAGGAAAAATGATATGACACCACATATATGTTGAAGACGGAGTGAGACGCCTAAGCGAATAGTGATTCATTGCAGTTGAGCACATAATTTTCAAATGACATTAATAAGGTCTTGAAAAATTATGCTCAGATTCCACATTAATTTGACAATGGAGTACCACATTTTAATTCACTCGAATGTGTATGGATACATGAAATTGACGTTTATGAGATGTACCCAAGCATACATGAAAAGGCTTTGGTTTTAAAACGGCTCCCCCTTAAAAACTGATCTACATAAAAATGACATTTATTAGTACCAAAATTTGAGAAATTATCCGAGGAAGGGAGTGTTGAACACACAATTTGAAGGATGCCACAAATGATATTCTATTTATTAATAAGATATAACAAATTGTATTAACTCAAGTTTATGACATTGATAGTTCTATTTGAAAACTTGTGTTCAACGGTTTTGAAAAACCACATGATAGAAGACTTCTCTTCTATTTTTAGAGTAAGCGCACTTATGCGTACACTCCCCTATGACATTCGGGACCGGGTTACAGTATGAGGTAACTGTAAGCCATTGTTATGAGATTAAAACTTTTAAATGTTTTCTTTAAGAGGCCAAGACCTGAGAAATTTGAGTTTCTCGTTTATAGGATAAGTTATCTTAAAAGATACTTTTTCCTCATAACTAAGTCTGAGTTATGCACTGAAATGTACATAAGTCATCAAGAAAATTTAGAAATGGCATGTTTTAAAGTGCTTGAATTCTTGCTCGAACTTCATTTATACACCCGTGTCAATATTAATTGACATTTCTAGGTACGTAAATGTTATCTATTCCATGAGACAGGTCGAGAAGATTCTTTTTTGGTATTTTGAAATCATCTGATTTTGTATTTTATTTTTAAGATTTTTTTTTTGTATTTGATTTTTTGTTGGTTTTATATTTTGTTTTTTTTCAAATATATTTATAAATCAAAACAAAGAGAAAAACAAAAATATTTACAAGTCAAAGTTTCCATCAGCAGAGACAGTTGTTGCTAGAGTTGAAGTAGATGAAGTTGAATCTGGTCGTTGTTGACGTTTATCGGATGCATCAGCGGTGGTAACAACGGAAGACTTTGAAACAACTTGATTTTCTCCATTGAAATATTCATCGAACATAGGACTGAATAGACTTTCAACTCTATCATTGACGTCATGACTATCATATCTGCTATAAGAACTTTTGTTGAGGTTGTTTTACGAGGCTTGAACCCTTTTATTCAAACATGATTTGACATTGAGGAGCGAGGCTTAAATTGTTGTGTTCAAACATCATTTGACATTAAGGAGCGAGGCTTGAACTGATGTGTTCAAACGTCATTAGAGGCAATTCGTCAAAATTTATTTGAATTGTCTCAACAATCACTCTAGTTCTCTTGTTATAAACTTTGTATGCCTTTGACATATTAGAATACCCTACAAAGATACATGCATCACCTTTTTCTTTCATTTTGTCAAGATTTTCACCATCTCTGACGATGTAGCATAAGGAGCCAAAAATGTGAAAGAACTTGACAAACGGTTTTCGGCCATTAATGATGTGATAAGGAGTCTTCTCATGTCGAGGAATCACGAGTGAACGGTTTTGAGTAAAACATGCTGTGGCAATTGCTTCTGCCCAAAAGAATAAAGGAACTTTAGCAGTGCTTAGCATTGCCCGAGCAGCCTCAACAAGAGTATGGTTTCGTCTTTCGACAACGCCATTTTGTTTAGGTGTTTGAGCAACGGACGTTTGGTGTTCAATACCTAAGTTAGCAAAGTATGCATGAAGAGTTTTATTCAAAAATTCCTTGCCTTTGTCAGTTTGAACAATTCTTACATGAGCATTCAGTCCTCTTTAAACAAGTGTGAGAAAATCGATGAGAACAACAGGTGTTTCGTCTTTGGATCTCAAGAAGTGAGTCCAAGTATATCTTGAATAGTCATCAACAATTACCAGCACATATTTCTTGCCATTAAAGCTTTCTACCCTCATGGGACCACATAAGTCCATGTGTATAAGTTGTAACCGTATTTTAGAGCTTGGGGTAGTTTTGGTCTTGAAAGACTTACGTTTTGCTTTCCCCAACTCACAAGAAGAACAAAGTTGATCTTTGACGAATTTCAATTTCAGAAGTCCAGTCACAATATCATATTTCGAAAGCAAGTTGATAGTATCAAAGTTCAAATGTGAAAGACGACGATGCCATAACCATGCTTGAGACAGCTTTAGCGATTAAGCAAATTGGATTAGGAGAAGTTGTGTCTTGGAGAGTGGTGGAATAAAGATCTGAACCATGAGAACCTATGAGGAGATCATTTCCCTTCAAATCACGGATGTAACATGTAGACTTCCGAAAAGCAACTTCCAAATCCGCATCACAAAATTGACCAATGGAGAATAAATTGAAATTTAGCCCTTCGACATAATAGACCCGTTTGATAGTAATGTTTCCTTGAACCTGATCTCTATAACCAAGAATCGGTGCTATTTGATCATTTCCAAACTTCATCGTACCCAGAAAATTCTCCACATAATTAGTTAGAAGCTTGAGACTTCCTGTCATGTATTTTGAGCACCCAGAGTCGACGATGAATAGAAATATTTTGTTGACCTGCAAAAGAATTAGAAGATAATGGTGTCACACCCCCAAATAGGGTCCCGTCAGAATAAGTGTCCGCGGGAATGACTTTCATGAATATCTTAAATACACAGCATAAAGAACAACCTCTACAGGTACGTTTTGAAAATAAACATCGTTGCATCAATTTAAAACATTAATAAGTTTTACATCAAACGATTTAAATGATTCAAGAGTTAAAATGCGGAAGCTTAAATGAGTTTCAACAACGGTATTTAAAAACATAGATAAATTCTTGAAGACTAGTCCAGGAAAAAGACTTCACATAGTTTAAGCAACGACATCCAAGCTAAGCACCTGAGAAAAACATGCTTAAAACGTCAACATAAAGTTGGTGAATTCATAGGTTTAGTTCAAATATTATCAGTGTGGACCACAAGATTTCAAAACGTATGTGACAGTTATAGGAGATACAACTTCACATAAAGAGGTATTTACGTTGCACTAAGCTTATGACACCGAGGCTAATAGTGGAAAGTAGCATGTACACTGCCATATAAGTCTTGCCCTTATAGGTGTCCGACCAAAGACCACCTAACTAGTTTCGACATGAAATACATCCGTTGGCCTGCACGGTCAGTCAAGTACCCGACCAGTAAGAGTTACCAAACTCGGATGGGGATTATTATTCCCAATAGATCTATTTATTCACTCGCGGTTACTTAATCAGCCAATCAGTTAAAGGTAATTAACTGTTCATGATAATTCAGGCAATAGTGGTCGAAGTGCTACTTAGGCAACACGTAAACAGGGAAATTCTCACGTATAGTACTTGTGTCTAGTTTAAAAGCAAACAATGTTTCTCACACCAAGTTATAAAACATTTATTCAAAACTAGTAAAGAGTGGGGCTATGAACTCACCTTAAGCAAATGGTGAGCAAACAATTCAACGGAGATAATAACGATATCGAACGACTCTAACCACGACCTAATCAAAAGACGCGCTTCAGCAACGAGAAATAAATACAAACATCGAATAAGACGCTTAACGAAAATAGACATCCATAAGTGTTTGTGCTTTAGTTTATATAGTAAAACATGACATTAAGAAAGTATACAGTTTATAGTTACGTTATGATATGTTTTACGACAAGTTTCTATTTTAGAAAGGTTAGTCTTTTTAGAAAGTTCTAAATTTCGGGATGTTAATACCGTCCCCTAATATATGATGATTCCATTTACCCTAAACGCATTAGTGAAACCTAAACGCCTGCTTTCTAAGTCCGTCTTGCTAATAAATACCAAAAGTTCCCATTTTTAGAAGTTTCCCGTTTTAGAAATCCGACATTAGGTTCGTGACATTTTTAAAAGTTCCTACTTAATATACTAACATTATTATTTGTTTCGCCAACATTTTAAAAGCTCAAAAAATCTCGAAAGTGTTTGAAAACCCATTTTCCTATTCCAATCAGCACCCTATTTAATTATTTTGTCAAAAAAATGTTTCAAGTTTCATTTCGCCATAACTCGGCCGTTTTAAGTTCGCTTTTAGTGTTCGAGATATGAAAACTTATCTATTCGAAACAAGCTATCCAAAAACTACTTTCTCGACCAATGAATACATTTTTAAATGGCCGAAAACCTCAAAACAATTTTGGATCAGCAAGTACCCTTTTCGCAAACACCTCCAAAAGTCCAACCAAACTTCACAATAATGCCTAATCTAACCTAAACCCATTCACTAGTAAACCAACCAACAAAACCACACTTAATCTACTTCTAATACCATCACCATCTTTGTTGTAACACACAAGAACACTCAATCTCACCAAGGCTACAATATGAGTACATAAAAATACCAACGTCTTTATTATTTATGAAAACTTACTTTATAAGTTTTGAAAATCATAACATAAACATATGGATGTATAGATCTTGAATTTAAATACACGAACATAAAGAAATCAAAAGAAGAAGGTTATGGTTTACTTACAAAAGTTGGTGAACAAGATGGAAAACACAAGAAACTTAAAGGAAGAAGAGTAGATCTTGAAAACCCAAGTATAAAAACTAAACCCTAACTTATAAACTCTTGAACAACCTTGAATTCAAAGAGAACCCTTCTTAGAAACACCTTAGATCTTGCTAGAAATGAGTTTGGAGTCTGTGAATCTTGCTAGAAATCAAAGGTATGAACACCTTTTGGTGTTGTATGTGTGCCGAGACCACCAAAGTAGAGAAAGAGAGAAGAGAGAAAATTTTAGAGGCTTGTCTTGTGATGTTATGACCTAAAATGAGATAAGAGGGGTTTATTGATAACATCAAATAACGTCTATTTTATAGTATCATTTATCCTATGATATTAACCCATTTTGTATAATTACTGTAAAGAATTGTTACTTAATCGTTTATATTTGAGAATTGCAGTAATTATGGAGTAATTGGTGAAAGATAGCAAAAGGCGTGCACTTTGGAGCTTAATTGAAGATATTTTGAAGAGTATTGATTTGAAGACCAATATGTCGTATCCATCAAGAAGATATGGCGTATCCGTGCCTGCATTCACCAAAGACCACAAAAGGAATAAAGTCAATACGCCGTATCCAGAAGACCTCAATACGCCGTATTCAAGAAAAGGAATATAATATTCTAGAAGATATCAAACGTGGTCCCTACTCCAAGAAAAGCCCAATATGTAACACCCCTATTTTCATATATCAGCGGAAGGGTCATTTGGGGTACTACGCCATAATACAATAACTCAAGCATAGAAAAGGACTCAAGAAGAGATGTTTTTAAATATAACAATTCGAAATAAAAAGTTTCACAACATAGGTCCCAAAAAGTTTTCATAATCAATACATCATTTTCAAATATTTTCTTCGAATGATTTTCTTTAAATGGGCCTTCAAAATATTTATTTTATTAGCTTCTCTGAAATTTTCATCACCGAATTACCTTCAAGGACCTGAGATAAAACATGCTAAAAAGTCAACAATAATGTTGAGTGAATCCATAGAGTTTATATACATAATAAATTTCCGAACACAAGTATCATTTCTCAAAATCATCAAGACATAACGATGTGGATCAGACAAAGTTATAGGGGGATTATTATAAGCCTCATGACATTGACCATTACCATATAATAAAAATGGCCACTATACACCCTCGCTATGAGTGCATATTATTCTCTATACAACGCATCCGTAGTGTCATTCTCCGACACATGACGATAGCCAGTCGTCACGGATTAGAGGCGGCAGCCTCCAAATAGTTCTATTTCATGTATAAGCGTCTACCATTACCCGGTAGTTAACAATTCATGATTTCCGCGGGTCTTTTATCTAGCGAGTTAAGCTAACTTATAATAATCAAGGCTACTAGCAAACACTAGGGTCCCTTGTGTTCTATTTTTAAAAACAAGCATGTTATCCCCCTCGCGGGTTTATAAAATAATTAAAGTATTATAATGAGAGGCTATGAACTCACTAGAGATGTCGGAAGAGAATAGCGATATGAATACGAACTTCGGGAGTAGGCGAGTCGATCAACCAAGACCTATACAAATTGTAACGGGTCTTAGGTTTCTAGTCGATAAAAATCAATGATAATTCATAAATTAAATAAGTATATGTATACATGTAGTTTATATGATGATCTTTCTCTTGAAATATAATTATTTCACACTTAAAGTTATAGGTTTTTAACTTTTTTTTATTAGCCATTTTACTAGTATTGTCTAAATTAGCCCAAAAAGCCCAATAGGCCCATTAAGCAAGCCCATTAAGTTATTATATTGATATTATTACTCAAATATCAGGTCCTAGCCCATTAGTAAGGTCCAAGTGGATTGGACCTAAAGCTAAGTCCAATAAGTCGATTTTATTTCATTGGGCCTAGTGGTCCAATAAGGCCTTACGGGTCCATTTTAGCTAGTATACAACTTTTATTATAAGTTTTCAGGTTCTCGGGGTCGGGATACTTTTATCATCATTTTGTTAGCCTTTTAAAACTCTCAAGAAGTGGGTCCTACCACCTCGGGTTTTAGTCATAAAACCATTTTACATAATATAGAGTTCCGGTTTTTAGAAAATTTTATATACTTTTGTGTTACGAAAATAGTTGTAATTTATAAACCATAAATTGTATAATTTATATATTTATATATTTATATTTTTGGCTTCATATTTAAGTCTACTTTACAGATTCAAACTCATTTTAGTACACATTTTAGTCATACATATACATAGGGTTACTTTTATACATAAAGGTCATATTAGGTTTTTGGACTGAAATTTCACTTTCACCATTTTTGATGTCATTTACAAAACATAAGGAGATGGTTGACTATCCAATTGATTCAGAATTTACATGATTTTAGCTACAACCCATAGTTTTCACTTTTTAAATGGTTCAGTCTGTAAATGTGACTTTTTACAGCAAGGTCTAGATTTGACTTGTTTTAGTGTTTTGATCATAACTCATTCATTATTTATCCTCTAGAAATCATCCAATTTGCCAAATGTTCATAAAAGAATTATCTATGACCTCATGCTATCAAATCTAACTTCAAACCTACTGAGTTTTATAGAACCTACTATTCATTACAGCTCATAATTTTTATGATCTTTTCATTTGTTTTAGGTGACTTTTTTAGCTATAATCAACCTAGATCTATACATGCATGGCCATTTTTATTACTTGATCATCAAATATCATACATGTACATATACATTTGAAAATCAAAATGAAACATAAACAAGACTCATTAGATTTTACCACAAGAAAAGTGTAGAAAATGATCAAATGATCAAAAATAGACAAGTCTTGATGAGGGCTTCAACTCCAAGCTTGATCTTCACCCAAAAATATTCTTGACCACCATTTTCTTTACCCAAATGATTTTATAAAAACCCTTATAATCTCAGCCCCAACTTGTGCAAAAACCGTCTTGAAAAACCTCTTTTATCACCTCAAAAATATAGGGACTACACTAGGTAGTCATATTCACTAGTGTTCTTCTTTGTTTGATCTTTAAAATTTATGAAATGGGTGTTTATGTTGGTGTTGATGGCGTCTATGGTGCTAGGGAGAGAGCAAAAATCAGATTTTAAGTTATAAAATGATGGTGTGTGTGTTATTTTAGTCAAACATTGGCTTTATATATCCCTAGACTAAAAATGCCAAGTGTTATAACATGAGGCAAGAATCAACACCAAGGGGACACCTAGTCCCTTGGTTGATCTGCCCCAATAGGGTATGTTTTAAGTGGGATGAGTTTAAAAACTTGTCCCATATTTTGTAAATGCGGGTATTATCAAAGTCCGATATTTAAAAAGGTACGCTACGTAAAGGTTTTACGTAAAATACGAAAAATGCACGTAACACGAAAAATAAAAACGAATGTGATAAAATTATTTCTATGGTATTTTGAAAATATAAACGTCGATGCTTAACGTAGAATTCACCAGTTCTTTTTAAACGTCGCGTAAATTACAAATGCAAACCCTAATTCTCCCGGTTAGTCGTGAGTTCATATCTCAACATAAAATTGAAAAATATATTTAATACTCGAGAATAAAATAACAACCTAAAATTGATGGATTGTCACAGCATTTCCCCCTAAAAAGGATCTTTGTCCCTGAAGATCAATTCATCTTGTCGCCCGCTTCTTATTAAAATCAAAGAGATGCGGGTATTCCTTCCATATTTGATCCTCCCTTTCCCAAGTATATTTTGGTCCACGGCTCGAATTCCATCGAACTTTGACTATAGGGATCCGACTTTGCTTAAGTTGCTTTACTTCCCTATCCATGATTTTGATAGGTTCTTCGATGAAATGAAACTTCTCGTCGATCCTTACTTCGTCAAGAGGAATAATAAGATCTTCATCCGATAAACACTTCTTCAAGTTCGAAACATAGAATGTATTGTGTATTCCTTGAAGCTCTCGGGGTAATTCCAGTTTATATGCCACCAGACCCACTCTTGATAAAATCTTGAATGGTCCAATATAACGGGGACTTAATTTCCCACGTTTTCCAAATCGAACAACACCTTTCCACGGTGATACTTTCAGCATAACTTTGTCACCCACTTCGAACTCCAAAGGTTTACGTCTCACATCCGCATAACTTTTCTGTCTACTACGAGCAGCCAATAATCGGTTCTTGATTTGCACAATCATCTCTGTCGTTTCGCGAATCATTTCTGGTCCCGTGAGTTGGGCATCTCCAACCTCACTCCAACATACAGGCGATCTACATTTCCTTCCGTATAGAGCTTCGAAAGGTGCGGCTTTAATACTAGCGTGATAACTATTATTGTATGAGAATTCAGCCAAAGGTAAGTGCTTATCCCAGCCACTACCAAAGTCAATCACGCAAGCACGCAACATGTCTTCTAATGTATGTATTGTTCTTTCACTCTAACCATCAGTTTCAGGATGGTAAGCAGTGCTCATATCTAAATTTGTCCCCAATGACTTTTGAAGAGATCTCCAAAACCTTGATGCGAAACGAGGGTCTTGGTCCGAAATAATCGATACGGGCACCCCTTGCCTACAAACAATCTCCTTCAAATACAATCGAGTAAGCTTCTCCATTTTGTACTTCTCATTCATCAGAATAAAGTGAGCAGATTTAGTCAATCGGTCAACAATGACCCAAATTAAATCATATCCAGATGGTGTTCTTGGAAGCTTTTTAATGAAATTCATTGTAATTCTCTCCCATTTCCAAACATGAATTTCTGGCTGCTGAAGTAATCCTGATGGCTTTTGGTGTTCATCCTTGACTTTAGCACATGTCAAGCACTTACTGACATATGTCGCAATGTCAGCTTTCATATTTGGCCACCAATATAACTTCCTCAAATCATGGTACATTTTATCCGACCCATGATGAATTGAATATTTTGATTTATGAGATTCCAACATGATTAGACCTCTCAATCCTCCAAATAATGGTAACCATACTTGTCCTTTCAGACATTTTGTACCATCGGATCTAACGTCAAATGGCTCCCCTTCGCCACGAAATCCTTCGGCACCAATATTTTCCTCCTTGCACGCTTCAACTTGTGCATACCGAATTTGCTCGTATTAGTATTAAAATAATTACATAATTAAAATTTATATTCAAATAAATGAAAATTTCATATTATAACATATATATTTTTCCATATATATATTAATAAATAATTCCTTCTCATTCTTGTCCATTGGTAATTCGGAGATTTCGCTTGCACAGTTATAGTTAAAAGATTTCAAAAATCTCTTTTGTTCATTTTCTTCTTTGAAAATCTTTTGTTCTCTATAACTTAGGCTCTG
>BQNB010014008.1:23373-75992 GCA_026074375.1 Tanacetum coccineum | reverse complement strand
ACACGCTACGCAACTTGTACATTGTATCAACACTAATGACAATTAAATTAGAGGACCTAAGTTTATAATATAATAGATTTAGGGAGCTTCTTGTCAAACAAAGGGCAGAAGAAACTTCATGTTCTTCGTCATAGCACATTCTTAAAGAAAGACATTTGAGTTTAACTAGTGAAGTTTGAAGCTTATGTGGCATACCACCTGCAGACAAGTGCTTTAACGGAATTTAAAACCACGATCAGTCAATACCATATCCTTACATGTTACATGAGATATGATCTTTAGCTTAAATATTACCTTCATATAAGGACCTTTGATTTCCAAAAACTCAATCAAAGGCACACATTGTAATAACTCAACAAATGTGAACTTGTTTCCTGTAGCAAAGTCTCAAGAATCATCACCTAGCTTCATTTACATACTTTGTTGGAAATTTAGTGCAATTGTGAGAATCAGATCATACTTGGAAATGGATTTGGAGGTACGGAGTGTACACCCATCAATTAACTGATTTTCCATGACTCTTTTAGTGGTTAGAATTGAATGGGTGGTTACAAACATTTAAATGACAAGTTTGACCTCATTAAATGTTTTATAATATCTTTTGCCTATTTAAGTGGCAGATTTGACTGCATTAATGACCATATATTTAATTTAGTCATGTAATCACTAATTCCTAAATTATGAAGGATAATTATGGAAGAGATTAATTGGCCATTAATCTCTCATTAATTCCATAAATAGGTTTTGAGTAAATACCCTATAAATAGGGATCACAATTGCATGAAAAAACACACAGAAAACAAAATCACATAGAAACGCAGGATTCTTGATCTGTGCCTAGAACAAGAACAAACACTTGGTTTGATCCCATTGAGGTATTCGTGTAACCCAGGCATAGGGTCGAATAATCTTCTTTGGAAAGTGATTACACATGTGGAAACTAGAAGGGGGGTTGAATAGTTTACATGTATTAAAAGTTTACTTTCAAAAATGTTTAGATCCGAGTTATATGTTTAACCAATTCACAATATGAGCAAGCAATAACTATCTAAACTAAAATTAGATAACAACAATAATAATGTAAAGAGATAAGGAAAGAAACAACCAAACCAAGACACCAAGATTTTATAGTGGTTCGGCTACGAAGCACCTCTTCGTCCTACTCCACTCCTCGAGTATCTGACTCAAGATTTCACTATGTCAACAAGCTCTCTTTAGGCGGAGAAAACCGTTTGTCGCTTACATTATTTTCCGACACTAAGCTAAATGTCGAATCCTAATCTTAGCTAGAACCAATCTACCACTTCACAAGATATACACACTCACAAGATCTACACTATCGGATCTACACAATATCTGAATCACACAAATACACAAGATAGATACAATAGAGGTTTGGTACTTAGAAGAAAAGAGGAGATATCACTAATTAACACTTCGTTTCTTGACGAATACGAGTGTTCTTCTCTTGCACTTGAATGAGAGGGAAGAGATGAGAAGAAGAGATTAGATCACTTGAAACAAGATCTAAGTATGTTAGTGATCAAGAGTTTTAGTGAGAGAAAGAAGTTTTAAAGAGAGAAAGAATAGACGGAAAAAATTCGTACAAAGAGGAAAATTTTCAGCAAGGGGTGGACCAGTAAGTATTTATAGACAGGAAAAACCAACGGTAACTGGTGGCGGTCCCGGCGGTCCCATGTATATAAGGGGGCCGTCAGGCCTATAAGGGGGTCGCCACCTAGACTCCGCTCCCTTTTTTTTGTCTTTTTGTAGGGAATGTTGTATCTTGTGTAGAAGCTTCCGTTTTGGGGGGAAAATTTGAATTTCAAATTTTAAGTTTTTAATAAAACTTTTCTTTTAAATAGAAAATATTTTGTATAATTAATTTTGTGAAAATCTTTTGTAAAAATGTAATGGATGGGAGAAAAATATTTTCTTGATTACTAATCATACTTAATGATTTGTTTGTTCATCCCTTAAGTGATCACTAATCTTAGAAATGGAATTTTACGATTAGTAATTTGTAAACGTTTAATTTTATCATAAACGTTTATACATTTTGTTATTATCAAAACGTTGAGAGGTCGAAAAATATAAATAACGTTTCTTGACATTATTTGTATTAACAGCACAATTGCACATTTGTGTTAAATGCATGGTTCTAAAAGGCATGTCATTGCCTAAGGCCTCGTAAAGACGCGAGGCGTGACTTCCACGCTACGCAATAAAACAAGGCGTGTGCTTAAGGCGTTTGAATATTGTCTAACTGCTCCAATCTCAAATGTTTTATCAAAAAGCATTTCAGGATTGGTCCTAGCAGTTTGTTTGTGAAATTACATATATAGCTTCAAAAATATTATAGTAGTATAACATTGATGGCTTTTACTATAATAAAATGTATGTCTTTTTTGTAATTTTACACTTTCTAATAACATCTTACAACTACGTTACCAAACACTTTTTTAACAAACAACTACTGCTAATTGCTCGTGATAACTGCTTCTAAACATAACCTTAAGCAGCTTTAGGACCTAGCTGTTTACACTAAAGATTTTTGTTGAATCCAATGAATTACCAAAATAACAACATATTTAATTTTACTTCACAAACAATGTAAGGGTGCGTTTGGTATGGAGGGCTCAGCCCTGAGATTTGAGTTTGGGCTCAATTTCAACGTTTGGTTTATGTGAACATGTAAATGTGGCCCCACCATAATTTAAATATCTGGCATCTACAATTACTGATTTACATGTTGGGGTTTGATAATATATGGCTAAAGCAATTACGTGGCATATTCATGACCATAATTTTTTAGATTATTTTTACTAACAAACTTTTATTATATATAAAATTTTAACAATTAAATATTTTCTTTCTCATACATCAAATCTAAACCTAAACCTAAATCCAAATTCAAATCCAAATCTAAATCCTAATCTTAAACCATCAACAAACCAAACGGGCCCTAAATCTATAGTAAAGGGATTTTGATATTAAGATTAATTAGTTTTTCAATCTATTTTTTATTAGTATTTGATTGATAGTTGTGACTCATTAAATAATGACTTGCTATTAGGGGTGTTCATTGTTCGGTTACTAACAGAATAAATCGTAAACCAACAAAAGAATGAATAGGAGAAGCATATCCGAGTAGTAGACTGAAGCCATCTGATTATTGAGAGAACTTATCTAACTAGGTTGAAGACAAACTTCTATAAATAGTGCAAGATCGATTGATAGATAATGTGATAAGGTTTGGTATATTTGTTTTGTTAGCTAGTAAAGTTTTTTTATTTAATCATCTAAGTCAATGCATTGAAGGCACTAGTTAAACAAAATTATTATATTTGTTTTGATAGCTAGTAAAGTTTTTTAAGAAAAAAAACATTAAATGAAAAAATTCTCCAGATTCTTAACAAAAGGTTTTCGACTAATTTCAAGTAAAAACGTTTTCTCCTTATACGTAGTATAGATGAAGAATATACAACAATCTTTTCTATTAATTATCTTAAATAATCGCGAAATATGACGTATTTTATTTATTAGTTTGTAAGAGCAAATAGATACATTCTAGTAAATAACCTTGCATGAGAAAAATCTAATAGTTAATTATAATTTTCGGCAAATATGTTGTCGTATTAATCACTTTTGTTTTTTGAGCAAGATCGTATTAATCACTTAATCAGGTAGAAAATGAATGTTTGTTGTTATGGGCTTGCCAGAGTCCAGTCCACCTAAAGACCCAGCCCATTAAAGTACTCATCACTATTTGCCCAATTCTCTTAGTTTTAGAGACCCGATATAGGTGTTGATCGGTTCGGTTAAAAAAAATTTGTCAAACCGAATTTGCATAAACATTTATCAATCTTTTAGAGAACGATCCTATTAGATTAGCATAGGCATAAAAAATATCAACCGGTCTTTTTGTAGACAAGCGTCGGACAAAAAACTAACAAACCTCGTAAGCTAGCATGTAATATTGACTTAAAGTAACCTCACACGTGACATCTGACATTACATTGTATTAATTATCGAATGAAAAAAAATGTACGAGATGATTCAAACAATTGGGTTCTTGTTAAGATCAAGACTTGTCGTGTTTTGCAAAGGCTACTTGGGTTCAAAGTAATTGGTTTCTTGCATGGATTTTTACCAGAGGGTTTATGTTGTTTCAGTCTTGGTGTTCGATCGAGAGATCAAGGGTCTTTCTTGAAGGGTCGAATAATACCAACAATAAGTTTTTTGATCTCTAATTTAATTACCTTTTATGTCACTTGGTATAGAACGAAATGTATCATCAAGTATCTCACATGCATATCACTAAAAGTATACATTCTACAACATGATAGATATACTAATCTCGCATGGAAAACGATTTTTGATTCTAGATACTTGTTTGAAACTTAAGATATACAAGCATGAATTTGCAAGGGAAACAATCCATACTTTACATGCCAAATCCCTTGTGTTCTAAATGTTGATGATAGGTAAAAGCTTGACTTTCAAACCATATTTC
Organism: Tanacetum coccineum; assembly: GCA_026074375.1. Classification (NCBI taxonomy): domain Eukaryota; kingdom Viridiplantae; phylum Streptophyta; class Magnoliopsida; order Asterales; family Asteraceae; genus Tanacetum; species Tanacetum coccineum. The sequence continues at coordinate 71,476 of BQNB010014008.1, read as the reverse complement.
ATTTGCAGTATGATTGAATCACTTGGACAAACCTTATGACCCTCCACCAATTCCACACGATAACGAGAAATGATCGAAGCCGCCACCATTTTGATCTGTATGAAACCCATTTCTTTACCCAAACATGTCCTCGGCCCTGCATGAAACGCCGTAAATTTATACGACGGTTCATGTTTTATCCCCCCATCTTTTGTAAACCATCTTTCCGGCTTAAACTCCATACAATCCTCGCCCCATATATCTTCCATTCGTCCCATTGAATAAAAACACAGAATAATTCTCGTGTTTGCATCAATAACATGACCGCTCGGAAGCACGTCTGCCTTCAATGGGGCCTTATGCTCTAAAGCAACAGGTGGATATAACCTTAATGCTTCACATATACCTCCATGAAGATAAATGAGTTTATCTAGCTCTTTTACACCCCATTTCTCACCAATCTCAGCTCGGATCTTTGATTCCACACTCGGGTTTTTGGCAAGAAGATAAAAGAACCACGAAAGAGCCGTGCTCGTGGTGTCTCTCCCTGCAATCATTAGACTAAGTATTGTGTCCCTTGAAAACTTTCCAACGTCCACCCCACTCTTTCCTTCAAACCCTCTAACTAAAGATGTTAACAAACCAGTCTCTTTATCATGCACCATTCCAACCGTGCCTTGTATTCGAGACAGATAGCCATATATAAACTCATCGAAAGCCTTTGTCGCTTCATTCATCTTCTTCTCTTTCCCTAGTCCAAATCTCTTTTGCAACTTCCAAACTTTTTCTGGCAAGACATGTCTCCATAAAAGAGCTTCTTCAGCATCCGTAAATGCCTTTTCGCATGGAATGAATGGTAAATCAATTGACAGGCTTTCAGGATCATAATCTAGAAGCAATAAACATATAACATCAAAAGTAAACCTTTGAAATATTTCTTGCAAGTCTATTTATTGATTACACGTGGACGCGAACTCAAGAACAGGAAGAAGCCCATTCTCGACTTTCTTTACAATAGTTGTTTCCAAAAGAGTTTGAAAGTCGGCTTGTTTGAGTAGAGACATGGTTGTTTTCCTGTGGATTTCCCATAACTCGTGATCCGAGTTAAAGATACCATCTCCAAGGACATCAAACATCTTACCAAACTCAGGACCTTTAGGATAGTTCTGGAAGTTTTTGCTTAACATATAGTGGATATTGGAAGGGTCAGAAATTAGGAGCATGTTAATATTGGCAAACCAAGGACCTTTAAGCAAGAAAGTTGCATTACTAAGTTTGACAATATCAGTTGCGAAATCATGGATACGGTGACAATTTAAGAGGATATCGGGTGTCAAGCCAAGAACAGGCCAATTGGTAACTGGGAGGCGCCTCCGGTAAAGAAACACTACCTGACCAATCCCATTGAAGCACTCATCACGAATTCACGATTTGCTTGAGGGCTTCAACTAAGCAAATTGTTGCAGTTGGAAAAGGTTCAAGGTGAATGATCATGTGAAACCTTTTTTTTTTTTTTGGAAAGTAAGAAAGTTTGCGAATATTTCAATCAGTCTAATGTTTTCTTCTACTTTATTTATGATGCCCAAGTAAAATTATATTCTCTCCATACACATGTTTGAATTATCAACCTGACGAGTAAACAACATGTTGCGCATATCTGTACGTATTTAGTAGTTACCAACAAATGATATCGGAACAATATTTGAAAGTAGAAGAAAACTACGTCTTCCACGATAACTTCGTCTTCTACTACATTATGTTTCGGTTCGTGTACTACTGTAACCAAATACTGTTTTCTAGTGGTAGTTAATTCGTTTCCGACTACAAAATAAAATCGGCTATTGGGAAAGATCATGTAATTGTCTTGTTAACTTTTATGATGTAATTCAGTATCACCACATTGTTGGATTGTTAGTTATTTACGAAATGAGTTTGTGGGCCCTATCAAATAGGAAATGGGCTATACTCCTCCAACCCAAGAAACAGCCCAATCTTGCTTTATTATTATTTTTTCCAGTTGCTTGGGTTTTCGACTCACTATCGCGAGCCAACTAATCCTAGAATAACTACCCGTTCTAGTAGCTCGTAGTCGGCACCAAGTGAACCTCGATGGCCAGATTTTATCTAGTAATATTAGAAATGTACTTAAAAATCAAATATCACGTACTCAGTTATAAAAGAAACTATAGAAGTGAATAATGTAAATGTACAAATTAGTCGATGATGTATCAAATAAAGTAATGTTTGGTTCACTCTAGTTTCATGTGCCTATGACATGCAAATCAAGTAAAAGTTGTTGCATTTGCCTGCAACCAATCTTAGATCAATAATGCAGAAATCGAGACCCTTTTATACGTACACGAGTACTTAATTATATCTGAAAATGTATTTAACATGACATTTTTTCATTTGTTCATGGCCGTCTTTAGGAGAGTGTAGTAGGTGCGATTGCACAGGGCCACCCTTTGAAGGTCTCTTTGTAGTAGTGGCACAGGGCCTCCGTTTGATCAGGGTCAAAAAATATCATGCACTTATATTATATATATATATATATATATAGTAAGACTTTATTTTCAGAACCATTCTTAGTGCGAGAACTGACAGAACCAACCACCAAAAACATGCATGCATGCTTCAATAATTTGTAGTTTTCACATAGGTTCTACAAAACAACTTAATGTTTTAAAAAATATAAGTTTTCTAAGAATTTGATAAGAAATTGGAAATACAAGTTTTCTTGAAGGTGGCAGGTTAAATGTTTTTTATAAAGGCGTGCAACAACAATATTGCGGCCCGTGGTGTAAGGTTTTTAGAAAGAAGAAGAAGAGTTCATGATGATAACTGAAGAACATAGGTGATCTTACATGATGGATGAATTTCATGTTTTATTTTGATTTTTTAAAAAGGCGTCATGTATGTTTAGTTATTCGACATTCCTCGCACTAAGAATGATCTGAAAAAAAAGTCCCCAATATATAAATATATATTATATATATAGAATATATATATATATTATAGATATATATATATATATATTATACCACACACACACACACAATAGGAATCGTGGTAATTAGTGTAATGCCTTATTTAATACATAGGTATTCAGGTATGTATTTAAGGGTCTATTTGTAGTAGTGGCACAGGGCCACCACAAACTAACGAGACGCCCTGCATTTGTTGTATCTAATAGTTTTTATTAAAGTAAATGTCAAACAAATATGGATGTAATGCTTATATATGTTGTTTACCTCATTTTATTTTTTAGTTTTGCAAAATGTAAAATAAGCTTGACCCAAAGGGTTATATTTGATGGTGACATGGTATTTTGATTTTGAATCCAATTATAGAGTGATTCTATAGTTAACAAGAAAACAAGTTTACGTCAATTCAGATTTGAACCAAACAAATTAACATGATCTATCAGTTGTTGTTGAGTCACGAACCGATAATTGGTACAATGCTGCCTAACTCTTGTCCATATGCATTTTTCAAACTCAATCACCTTTAGAAAGATATATATTCCGCGTTTATTATATGATTACGCGGTTTGTTTTTCTTTAACGAGAGCTTGGTATGTCGATAAGTATATCTCCATGTAACGCCCTGTCTTTTTCTATGTAATTTTTTGTCCTAGCTTCTTGCTATGTTTCAACGTCGATCTAGATATAATGTCATTTGAGTATACATGCAACACCTATATGTGGTTTGATTGAAGCCCATACCATGTCTCCAATTATCAAGTAATCTATCAAGATTAGATGATATCAAATAAACATCACTTTTAAGCTTTAATCATATCAAACTTCACTTCAAGTTTTCAATTTTGGTACCACTTGTATCTTGAATTCATTAACTTGTGAAAAAAGGGAAAACTACATTTGGATTACAATGTTGACATTTAGGGAAGGTCGTCTATAATGTTATCGATATATATCTCACGAGAATTTCGTTGTTTTCCAAGAGCTTATTGAACTTTTATATGAACACCATTTTCGCCGAACTTTTAAATAAGAAAGCAAGACCAATTTGATATGTGTATTCTACTTATGGTTCTAATAAGCTCGAATGTTTGCTTATGTAACTAAGCATGGAATAATGCAAGACACAAACAAGTGAACAACACACAACAAATTTCTAGACCTTAATGTAAGGACAAACAACACATATGAATCCAAAGTAGACTTAATTTCGAATTACTATGTTTTAGAAACAATGAATAACTTAATAAGAGACATGTAGTTAAACCGAGGTTTGAGTGTTTAACCATGAAAGCAAGCATTAATTGGAAAAAGTAAAAAAAAAATATGAGACACAAAACACTTTGCTTATTTTTTTTCAAAAGAGTTGTGATTTGTGACCCAACCAACACTAACATTTTTATAACACATGCTTTTCTCAGTTTCCACAATTTTTTCTTTATTTTGTGTGATGGTTGACTAAAAGTAACCTAGTGGCTTAAGCATAATAATGCTTATAAGTTAATTTATATTTATGTCATCTTGACTAATTTTTTTTTTAACAGCACTTTATTAAAAACTAGTAAGAGGCTAAAAAAATTACAAAGTTACAAGATGATGATTTTTAACCAATCAACCCAACTAAACGACACATTACATCTAAACCGACTCCAATAAAAAGAATACGACACAACATCATCAAAAATATCCGCCTTAGAAGGAGAAACCACACCAAAGACACACTTATTACGATAAGCCCAAATTAGCCACCACAACCCAAAACACACCCCTTCTAACAACCTTTTATGCTTGATAGGAATCCGAAGATTTACGATCCAAGAAACCCATTCATCGAACGTATGCACTTCCATGAAATCCACCTCCCACCAACGGCAAATCTTGCGAAAATTATCTTTCGCAACAAGGCAATCAAAAAATAAATGACTTGACGATTCCGTGACGCTACCACAAACGGGACAAAGAATAGACGGAATATCTATACCTCTCCGGGATATATTAAGACGGGTAGGCAAACAATCCATTCTCACCTTCCACGCATGAATGTTAACCTTGATTGGCACCGCTTTTATCCATCGAGTTTGAGTAGACACTTCCGGAAACCTGTTATCATCAATAACCTTTCTAGCCGAAGCTACCGAGAACTCACCCGAACCATCAAGCGTCCAATACCACCTATCAGGCGTGACACCAAGAACAACACCTTCCACGTAAGTCGTCAAATCCGTCAACTGATCTTGTTCCACTCCGCTTCTAGGAACACGACAAAATGACGAGGTCATCTTGACTAATTACTAAATAACACGAGGAAAAATAAGTCAAAAATAATAAAAACTGAAGCCTTTGAATATACAATGGTAGTAATAAGACAATCAATTATAGAGATACTAATAGTAGTAATAGATATGTGTATAATACAATACATTAATACTATTCCAACCACACATAATACGGAGTAATAGATAAATTCAAGATGAGAGTAAAATCGTAAAAAAAAATTGGTTGTTGTGTGTCAAGTATAGTTGATCACGGTTTGAAAACCAGAACGGATCGAAAATCGATTGGATTTAAAAGTCTAGACCAAGATCAAACAAAACATAATAGTTGGTTGTGCGTAAACTGAGCCAGATCGAAGATTGAAAATGAAAAAAATGGAAAACCGATTATCGATATGAAAATATGTTTATTACAGTTCGATCGAGTCCAGTCCGGTTTGTTGTGTGTAATACCCCACCTTTATAAGGAACAAATTAATCATCTAAAAAAGAAACAATATCCACATAAACCGGAAATTTTTTATAACAAATTGATATTTTCTTAGTTTTAATAGTAATTTGGAGTATGTAATGAATCTTTACTAGGTAGAATTTCAATTCATTATTTTTAATGGATGGTAAGTGAGAGACGTGACGTTTTAGGATACGGCGTAGGGAATGGTCTCGGATGGGTGTGCAAGATGTGCAGTCGCATTGGGCATCCACGTAAAAAGTGTCATATTTTTATTAGTTTTACATATAAATACATATGATATTCAAAATATATGAGCCATATAATTAATGAGAAATTCTAGAACCACATAATTTTTACAAAAAAACTTCCACATAATGATGTGGCAAGACAATTGGACCAATTATTATATTCTTCCTCCACTAACTTAATTAATTTTATATGCAACTTCTCTTTAGTTACAAGTGTAATGAGGTCTGTTTGTTGTTATTGCTTAAGGCCACCGGAAATAACGATATGACCCTCATGGCATATTAAATGGTGTTACATATTAGACCCAATCCAGTGGTCCCACCTGGCATTTCCAACGTGGCAGACATATGACACATATTTATAGCCTTACCCAACCACTTTTATAAACCTCATCTCTTCTTATTTGCATGCTTTTCTTCTATTAAAAAAAGTTACATCTAGCTTCATTCATTAAAAAAAAAATGTTGATGATGGATCAAGGCAACGTTGCTATGAGTACTACATATGAGGATCATCATTTTCAGTCCGGTTACGTAGTAACCAAACCTATGTACGGTTCCGGAATGAAGACTGGCTTCATTAATCCGGAACCGGCTTTCAAAGCAGAAAGCGGAGTTACGTATAACAACCTTCCTCCGGTTTCGAGGAAACGATCTCGTGACAATGGTTATAATAATAATCGAATGCTTGACACAAGTGTGTTACTCAATGAAGATGTTGCATCTCAGATGTATCAACACCAATTGGAGATTGATCACTTTGTTGCACATCATGTAAGCATCATTTAGTGTTTATGTTTTTTTATTGTTCGTCTCAAAATAAATGTTTACTTTCAATAAATTTGAGTTATAATAAGCATATTGTAAATTAATTCATTAAGGGTAAAACTATGATTCTGCAAAACGTAAAAAAACTTAAGGTCTAATCATGATGTTTCCTTAAACTACGTGTTTTTTGTCGATGAACAATTATTTTGAAACGAAGATAGTAAAAAAGACATTTTTTAAGAAAGATATGCATGTATTATAGATTAGGAATAATTTCTTTTTGCCCCTATAGATTATCAAACATTTGCTTTTGTATATCCTAATAAATTGTGTTGTGATTAACAGGCTGAGAAAATGAGAAGTGAGATTAACGAAATGCGAAAGAGAAGCAGTCGAAGAATGATAATGGCAGCGAACGAAGGGATAATGAAAAGACTGAAAATAAAAGAAGAAGAAATAACGAGACTAAATCAGCTAAACTGGTCCTTAGAGGAGAAACTGAAATCGTTACTTGTCCGAGAGAATCCGATAATGTAGAGTAATTACAGCACAAAACAAATGAATTACAACAGCAAATAATTCTGCAACAGAGCAACAGCATATAATCTGCAACAGCTGCTAGCACAAGCTCAACTACAACAACAAGAACAAACATTAGTTAATGATGATATTGATGATGGTGAATCATGTTGTGGAAGCAATTACGAGGAAGATGTTAGTACTAAGAAGTGTCTTGAATGTGGGAAGAAGGAATCATGTGTGTTGGTGTTACCATGCAGACATTTGTGTGTTTGTAATGTCTGTGAATCCACTATCACCATTTGCCCTGTCTGCACTTCTACTAAATCTGCTGTTCTGCTCATTAACATGGAGACATAATATGATTCCTTCATTCTTTGGTCTTTTTTTTTTACTACTTTTAGCTATAGACCTCTAGACATTTGTAATTACTGACTTGGTTTTACTTAGAAGAAAAAAACAACTGTAATTTTTTTGTTTGAAAGTAGTGTGAAATGACCCAAAACCCATGTTAAGTTAGGCTTGTGTAACTTTGATAAAAACCTTCTGATTCTTATTTGTGTGTGATGCTAGCTCGAACTCGGTTCATTCCGTATTCAACCATATACGATACAATTGTATCATATCAGTATAGTCCGTATTATCTATACAGAAGTTACTTAAACTCGTGCGCATGTTTTAAAGATGGAGGTTGGAGTCGATATATTAACAAAAACCAAACTTGCATATATCTTGTAAATCACAGTGTTTTAAATCTCGGGTTGATCCGATCAACTGAATCGTGAACCGGTTGGGTGACCGCCAGTTAAACCGTGACCCCGTGACTCAACATGGTCAATTAAAAATCAGGTTTTTAAAACATTAACCATTTACACTGGATCATATTGGAAATGCATATATTGATGCTATATGTTATACAGTATGATTTTGTGCATTGAATTAAGGTCGCCATTCAAAAAGAAGAAACGAGTAAAGCAAAAAGTGAGACACGTACGTAGGAGTGATGGTGACGAGAGATATGAGGCGGCTTTTTGTTTGTTGAATAATGAATGATAAAAAGCCTTGAAATTAGCAAAGGAACAGCGTATCTCCCACGAAGTCTTAAAAAACTGTCGGTCACTTTATTCAATGTTACAGTAACATTTTCCTCTGCAAAATCAAACAAACATAGTGCTCATCATCATTGAATGTAAACATGTCATATATCAATGAAGGAGATAGTGTTAATATACATGCATGGGGGACCCTTGTACTATTTGTTATATATGTTTTCAAAGAAAGATCAATTCACAATGGAAAAAAGTAACAATACTTTAGCATTAGCCTGCAGTGGTGCAAATGCATGTGATGAGAGTTTTTGGTTTTATGTGGTCAAATAGGAAGCATGCATGCTTGATAAGGATTCATGAAGAAGAGGAAGATTTGTGTTTGAGTTGTGTTTACTTGTTGTTCACATTAACTTTCTTGGAAATTGCTACAAGGTTTTATAACCCGCGCTTCGCCGCGGAGTTTTCCATGTACTTGTGTTTGTTGGAATTTAACAATCAAGTTAACCAATTAACTCTTACGAGTACGCAGCGGATAGATCTAGTCTAGTATAAACAATTAACATACATATATACACAATAAGGGACATGAAAAATAAATAGAGACATACCCTTATAGTGACAAGCAAAAATCACGTAACCAAGTATATGAAACTAGTGACTAAATTGTCACCTCTATGAGTGCTCACACAAACACGTAAACAAGCACGCCCGGATGCTAGTCTAAACCTCACGTGTACCCAATACAACCTTTGTAATCAAAACCAACTGAAAATCGTACCCAAAACCTCTCTTGAATATAGGACCGAAAATCAGAATGAGGGGATTAGGGTTTAACCGAATTCGGTTGCTACAGTAGAACCGAAATTCACCAAAATGATCCCTAGCTCGAATCTTTCTGTTGTCACGCCTTGACAACAAGTAAACCTGAACAATAAACCCTCTGGAAGTGATCTGGGTTCGAATCTCAGATGGATTAACCCCAAAACAAACAACCGAAAATGATAGGGGGTTTTTGTATGAACCGAAAATCAAAACTGTTTTGGTATAGGGTTTTGTTTCGGCTGTTTTGGAGAACTAGGAAGGTAAATCAGGTTTGAGTGTGTGTTGTATGTTTTCTGCCGTCCCATAGAGAGAGGGGATGAGGCTTTATAAAGCCACCAACACAACACTTGTGATAAGACTAAACTACAAGAGTTTAAGTCTTATCTAAACACCAACCTTATCATAACTCTAATGAAACTCTTCCTTCTCATCTTTATCACCATGATACAATGAACCAAGACACTAACTCTAAAACCTTCTTATTAGCCGGCCACAATTGGACATATCAAAGGTTCTTGTCTTGTCGACTTTTGTCTAAATGGTTTACTTAAGAAACATTCGTGAAGTTAATAAACGTGCTCTAAATGTTTTTCGTGTGTGCCCCCAATAGGCTCACACACCTCTAGTCGTGTTTGAGCTAGTCCAACTCACACAATCCAACAGCTCCCACTTGGGAGTTGGAGTAGCAGACAGCCCATACACTAACGACGGAAACGTCTAGCAACACTCACATTCGTTTTTAAAACTAGAAGTGTCTGAGATCAAGTTTCATAAATATTCTCAGTAGCATGGTTATTTTATCTCTTGCTATAATCATCTCTTTGTTCAAATACCGTTAAACCATGGATATAGATCCAAACTCATTCCATATAGTTTAACCATTTAGATTCTCGTTATAAAATTTAATTCAGATATACCAAATGTAATCAAGAATCATCTTGCATTACCCTTTGGGTTCGGCCAAACAATTATCTGATTAATTATGGAGAGGCGCCAAGGTATTATTCTGTACATATCAAGTGGAGGAACAAATTCTTTCTCGAATACAAGTGTTGTGAATGCTGCTTCACATCACTTCCAATAATAGTCTTTATAAAAATTCTCAAGTCTAAGGATGATTTAACTAACCATTTTTGAAATTTTACTTATGACAACGGATCCATAAAGTAATCATTCGAATCAAGTCTAAGGATGACTTAACTAACCATTTCAAATTTACTATGATAACGATGCCAAAAGAAAACAATATTCCAGAAGGTGGGTGGTCTAATTACGAATCCCTTGTGAGTGGCATATTATTTGATGGGGATACCTTTCATATATTCATAAAATAATAAACACACTCACATTTATGCCTTATGTAACAATACTCCCATATTTTTAACCGACAATGGACTTATTTAAGAAATGATAAATCATGTCAAGATAAAATACAAATATAGACAAACCAATTTTATATGAATGATAACAAATACCCGTGTCTATATTCTCAGAAAATAAAATTGTCTTTACAATCCCAATTATCCAAATAAACTAATAAACACAAATTTACATGAAACTACAAGCTGAAAGCAATCCATAAATTTCTAGTAATTCTGAATGCTTTGGAAAGCCAACGCTTTTAGTAAATGGATCAGCTAAGTTGTCAGTCTGTGTGAACTCTTTCTAACATTATGTCACAAATCAATAACATCGCGGAGTAGTGAACTTTGGCACAAAAATGTCCTCGCACCTTTAGTGATTCCAGACGCCTTAGCTATAGTCGATAGCTCCAGTATTATCACAATTACATATATTGGGTTTTTTCAATTATGGGGAACACACCGAGCCAGAAATGAATTTCCTAAACCCATACGCTTCCTTAGAAACTTCAAAGGCAGCAATATACTTAGCTTTCTGCAGATGAAGTAGCGAAAAATATGCCTTTGCTGTGGCACTCTTCAGTCAACAGCACTCCATTCAAACATAACACATATCCAGTCTAAGACTTGAGTCATCAGGCACCGTCAGATATCCAGCACAGTGTAGCAAGAAACCAAGAGCTCTCATTTTAGATCACCTCCGTAAACTAGAAAAAAAACCCATGTCCTTAAGTATCCTGAGAACTTCAGATGTTCTTAAAACAGTAGTCCATGTGAAGATCACCTAGATTCTGTTGGAACGGTTGTTTATGTTCTTAGCGAACCCGCAACATCAGGCGAGTACATCTCACAGCACACAAAATAGAACCCACAGCCGAGGCATAGGAAAATTTTGCATGCGCTTCAATCAGCAGGTGTAGAGGCACCCTAAGGATTTACTTAATTCTAAAGCTTATCTTTCTGGGTATACATCCACGGTGGGGAGGGAACCATGTGAAATCGCTTTAAAGATATCTCGGATATAAGACACTTTGACATAAGCCAATCAACCGTCGTGATCTATCTCTATAGATCTTGATTCCAAGAATATATGCAGCTTCACCTAAATCTTTCATAGCAAAACACTTTCCAAGGTAGGATTTAACATCTTGTAACATTGGAATGCTGTTTCCCATGATCAATATGTCGTCGACATACAAGATTAGGAAAGTGACATTAACTACAACCCACAGCTTTTAGATATACACATGGCCTCAACAGCATTTTGACTGAACCAATTTCTTTATTTCATCATCAAAACATTTATTCCATTGCCTTGATGCTTGCTTAAAAGCTCATAAAGGAACGTTTCAGCTTGCATACTCGGTTTGGATATATTTGATTTGAATCAAAACCTTCAGTTGCTCCATGTAAACCTCTTCATTGAGATATCCATTGAGGAAGGCAGTTTTGACATCCATTTGCCAAATCTCATAGTCATAGTACGCAGCTATGGCTATAAGAATCCTAATAGCTCTAATGTCTGCAACAGGAGAGAAGGTTTCCTCATAATCAATCCCTGGGGTTTGAGTATAGCCTTCGCCACAAGACGAGCTTTATAGGTAGTCAGCTCAATCCATGACGGTCCCTTTATCTAAAAGAGCCACTTTGCTACCAACGGTTTTTCCATTAGTGAAATTCCACCAAGATCCATACTATGATCGTGTGTCTTTCATGATTGCATTCCACATTATAGGCATGTAAAGCCATTTATCAGAGCTCTAGGTCTAACAATGCAGCTTTAATATATTTAGCGGTTCAACCAGCAAGATCTCCCCTAACTCATGTTTCCTCCGCATCGATGTGAACTAAACACATGCTATCTGTGGGACGGCGTGTCCTTGTGGAACCTACGAATGGGAATGAAATAACTTGAGGTTCATCCATTTCTATATCAGCCTCTTCATGATTTAAAAGCGGGGGTGTGGGGGGTTGTAAAAGTAGGGTGTTATGGATTTGGTTTTTGGGGGCTCGTGATCTATAGAAGGATTCGAATCTTCTTCTTGAATAATTTCCAGATCTTCTAGACTCCCACTTGCTTCTTGATCAATAAGACTATTCACTAGGATTCAGCATGTCGAGCAACACGGACTTTGTTCCTCGGGGTGGGTATAGAAAGAATATCCCATTGTTTCCTTATGGGTATCCTAAGAAGTATACACTTAATAGACCTGGGTTCTAACTTGTCATGCTTGTATAGAAAGTATCTCGCTTAACAAGTGCCTCACATCCTCAGACTTTTAAGTAAGACAGCTTAGGGCTTGCCCATGCCATACTTCGTATGGTGTCTTTTCAACCTTCTTAGTTGGAACCATATTGAGAATGCGTGCAGCAGTTCTCAAGATCATAATCCCAAAAGGGACTTTGGAAGAGTTTTTGTTTGACTCATCAAAGATCGAACCATATCTATGTTAGGGTTCAGTTTCTCCTCTCCGACACACCATGTGTGTTTTGTGGAGTTGTAAGGAGGTAGTACAAGTGCCATAATCCCATGATCATTGAGATGATCCAAAAACTCTTGACTCATATATTCGCCCCCACGATCAGAACGTAGCGATTTTATGGTCTTACCGAGTTGATTTTCTACTTCTTTTTGAAACACTTTAAAAGTTTCAAACACTTCATGTTTATGTTTCAACAAGTAAACATAACCATAACGACTAAAGTCGTCAGTGAAAGTGACGAAGTAGTTCGTGTCACACCCCGCAATTTCCGATATTTTAAATTACTATTTTACCCTTTGACTTTTTGGTTCCGACTTGACTTTTGACTGTCTTTGGCCCTTTCCACTTGATGTGTGTAAGGTTTCCTTGCCATCTTCCCAGACATACAAGGAACGCATTTTTCAAAAGCCCTAAGGTCAGTTGAATTGAGAAGTCCATCGTGTTGTAACTTTTCAATGCGTTTCTTGCTGATGTGTCCAAGACGACAATGCCACAAGAGAGCAGAGTCCAAGTCTATCTTGGCTCTTTTGTTGCTAACAGTATATATAGAATTTTCGTTTGTATAAGAATTAGACAAATCAATTTCAAAAATACCATCCCTTGGGATAGCACTAAAATAAACCATGTTATTCCTAGAAACTTGAATTGTATTATTCACGAAGCGGTTAATAAAACCATCTTCGTACAAACGGGAAACTGAAATTACTCCTCTAGTAATAGAAGGAGCATAATGACAATTGTTCAAAACAATAACTAATCCGCTAGGGAGAGATAAATCAAAGTTGCCAATTGCTTCTACAGCTTCACGTTGACCATTGCCCACGTACAAGCTAAGAGCCCCCGGCTTCAGTTTCCTACTTGCCCTTAGACCCTGCGTTGTATTACAAATATGAGTACCACAACCAGTGTCATAGATCCATGATCTATTAAGGAAAGTATTGAGTTCTATAACGAAGATACCTGAACCACCACCAGCTCCAGAGGCTGCGTTCTTTTTCTTCTTTAGCAACTCGGCTAAGTACTGAGGACAGTTCCTACTCACGAACATAATGATATTTTCTTTGAAAGTGTCTTGCGCCTTTCTAAATTCCTGATTCTTTGGCAATGATAATTGCAGCAGAATTGTCACAATTCATCTTTATCGGATAGTCATTTGAAGAAACTACGCCAAGTTCATCAATAAACTTCCTTATCCAAACAGCTTTTTTGAAGCTTTAGAAGCAGCTATATATTCACCTTCTTTGGCATGTTGTGCAGTAGTACTTTGTTTGGAGTTTTTCCATACAACTGCGCCCTCATTCAGTTAACTGTCTTCCCCAGGCTATGCATGTTGTAATTCTGCACAAACCTATCAAATTCCTTGCGTAGACCGATAAGAATCAGACTCACAGCAAGGCCAAGTGTCACGGGGTGCCCCAAACGCTCTAGATTGTCAATATAGCCCTTCATTCTCAGAACATACGAGCTAACTGACTGCCCTTCTTCCTGTTTACAGGCGTGAAAATCACGCGTAGTCTGTAGAAGCTCCTGCTCTGCTTGCTGGGCAAACAGAGCTTTTAACTCCTTTAGCATGTCATTAGCATGGAGATTTTCCAGATTTCGTTGGATCTCTGGCTCCATGGTCATGAGCATGAGTCCAGCAATCTCTTTTGATCCTTTAACCCAAGCAGTATGAGCTGCAAGGATTTCAGGAGCAACATGCTGACCCGCAGGAGCTACAGGAGCAGGAGGAAGTGGCTGCTCTAGGTAATTCAACTTATCATCAATTGATAGTACAATCCTAAGTTGTCTATACCAATCAATAAAGTTGGGTCCAGTCAGTTTTTGCTTCTCGAAGAAGCCCCTGAAGACCGAATTGTTAGTTGACGAGGTTGTCATCTACAATTTAGAAAAAGTTCAAATATTAGTATTGTCGATAATTAAATTCTTAAAGGAATTAACTACCCAATTAATTACTAATAAGACTAAGATCCAACTTGACCTCCCACTTATTACAGAAGGTCTGACCAACGTGTAAACAAGTAGGGCAAGAGGTAAGCGACGAGCGTTAATTGCATGGAATGCAACTCTTAGATTTATGAGACTAATGACATTAGTAACTCTTATAGTAATGTCAAAAGCATATTTGGTCTCATCTTATGCCTCGGGTCCGAGGTCTGACCAGGAAACTCGATTTAAGTCCACCAAAACAGAACGTGCGAAAATTGATATAGGTCTGACCTATGAAAAAAATTCGCCATGGGTTGGCAAGGCCCTTAGGTCTGACCAGAGAGGTCAAGCCAAATGCACGTGTTCTAGGTTTGGCTGGCATAGACTTAAAACTTCATATAAGGGTATACACATAAATGTGACAAAGTTGTGTACAAGAAGCATGCAAAACAACTTGTAGCACAAAGTTAAGAAAACATTTTGTTAACCTTTTTGGTATAGCAATCATTTTTGTCAAATGTTCACGGTAGCTCCATTTAGGACGCACAAAGAAGCGGAGAAACAGGTCAGCGCGAAGCGTATTAAAAACCTGACTTCATTTGGGGAATCTTACTTCAACCCGCCTTAAACTTCTCTTTTAGTTTGTCCATAATGGGTGAGCCGTATTTCCAATTGACTAATGATGCTATGTATGTTAAGAAACCCCTTTTGTTAACATCAGTTTTATTGATGCCAATATGGTGGGATTACAAATTGATCAAACCCTATATTGTACTCCTACTTAGTCCGAAGACAAGTAATTCCAATAATTCCCTCATATGCCGAAGCATGTAGTGGGGCGGGAGAAAATTAAAGATCAATTCAACCCCATATCGCGCATGTAAAACTAAAGCTTCACAAGAAATCAAATTTCATAATTTTATGTCCATATTAATTTGTCCAAAAACCCCGGTTTCGCAAATAACACATAATTGGTCACAAGGAATAAAATTATGTGTGCAATATTAGACATGTTCAATCCAAATTACTCTATAAGTATTAGTCCGGTTTTAAGAGTTTCATAAAATCTATATTCTGCAAATATTGACTAGACACAAGGCATATCACATATAAGCAATTAAAACAGACTAAAAATGGATTGAAAATTGAGGAACAAACTCTTATAATGAAAGCAGTAAATCACATAATGCCTCGAGTTCTCAAAAGAGTCTTCCCCAATTTTGGAGACCCAGAAAGACTACTCACTAGGTTATCTGCTAAAGTGCCTAGAGCGCCACATACATCATATAACATGAATGAATGAGTCTAATTGCAGCCAAACATAAAAAACCAAGGAATATGGGGATAACGAGGGGCATGCGCGCGAGCTTAATTATGCGTTTAATTTTTAATCTATACTTCTTTTTATCATTTTATGTTTGATCTAGGTTGTGAAAGGAGGGAGCATTATTTATGGCAAGGATTGCGAATGAGCGGGAGTCCGCTCCATAGTTTAATAAAAACAATAAATAAACCTATTACATGCAGCCCCTAAGCTGTTTTAAATTCGTTTGTAATACATGTATACTAAACAAGTTTGGCTTGTGTAGCCACTGTTGGAATATAACAATCAGTTAAACCAATTTAACTCTAACGAGTACGCAACGGATAGAGTCGAGTCTAGCATATACAATTAACATACATTATACACATAAGGAATGTAAAAGAGTAAATAGGAACATACCCTTGTAGACACCAAGCAATAAATAGAAACCGATAATAAGAAACAGTGACTAAATGGCCACCTCTATGAGTGCTCACACAAACACGTAAAACAAATACTTCGGAATGCTAGTCGTATAACATTAGCTTCACGTATACCCAACACAAAGTGTAATAGCTTACTAATGGATCAATACCAAAATAAGCCGAAAAACAGTTTCTTCCAGATCCTTTGTCACCCGAGAACCAAAACCTTTTGTATGTCCTATAACGAACAACTCTAGTGTCCGATCTGTTTCTGAATGCTTTTGTCGAGAACGACCAGGAAGAACCCAAACGAGTTTCACCCCTTGTCAAGCCTTGACAAGTTGAAACCAGATAATCAGAAGCTGATATATCACAAGGGGAATCATGAACCCGCTTATAAACACTTGTAGATTTATCTAGCAATCACAAGTAATAGATTAAAAACCTATGAACCCTAATTATGGTTTATAGATTTGGTTGATTAAGGAAAAGAATTGTAGATAAATTTCTGTGGTTTCTTGAGGTTGTAATTTCGTGAGAATGACCTGGGTGAGGGCGTTTAAATAAGCCTCTACAACCCTAACTTCATGATAAGAGTAGAACTCTTTCTCATGATAAGGCTCAAAACACTCCAAACTCAAGTCTATCACATTCCATCTTCCCTTCTTATCAACAACGAACTAGACATTCAGGAACCCTTTCGAGACCTTCATTATCAGGCCAAGAACATTAGGACAAGCCTTAGGATAATGTCTAACTTTGTTTTTTACCTTTGGTTTACATTCAAGTGTACGGGAAATTAAAACGCATATCAAATGTTTTAACGTTGTGCCCCCAATAGGCTCACACACATCCTAGTCGTGACCGAGCTAGTCCAACACACATAATCCAACAGTCGTCACCACCACTCACTGCATTGACGTTCAGTGTCCTGAGGATATTGAAGGCATTGTGAAAATCAAGATTTAGCACGAAGTTGAAAACAAGATAATATGTTAGCTTGGGTGACATATAACATTATGTGAAAGATTCTGAATGGAGATTTTCAATTTATTTTGAAGTGTTGAAATAAAACAAATTTCAGGACAAGGTATTATTCTGTCTTTGTCCTTTTTCTTTCCATATCTCTTTATGTTTTCAAATAGGCAAGAATGTCATGGAAATTGGTTTCTATTGGCAGATGTTATACGAATTTGGAATATTCAGTACATGTTTTCCAGGAAAAGAAGTTCCAAAGTGGTTGGCTCATAGAAGCAGTGAGTCATCAATATCATTTACCATACCATCATCTTCAGCGAATAAAAGGATTGAAGGACTAAATATATGCTTTGTGCATACATTTTCACGCGATATATTGAATAATTATATTTTAGTAGAAGTAAAGAATATAACAAAAGATCGCTCCTGGACATATCTTGGTTATATAAGTGCTAGCGGATATGCTGATGATGATTTAGTATGGTTAAGCCATTGGATGTTTGGGAACAATGAGCTTGAAGCAGGTGATGAAGTTAGTGTTACCATAATAGACGAAGAGGAAGATGGTCGTGTAATGGTAACTGAGTGTGGAATGAGTTTTGTGTACAGTGATAGAGACAAAGAGAGTGTTGATCCTTTGAGTTATTATAAGTCGTGGAAACATATCATTGGTCGAGATCTCTCTGCTTTTGAAGATACATCTGGAAATTACCGCTTAAGCAATTATAAAGTTTGTCCTGACGAATTCAAAAGATTATTCTATTCTGAAACGAGATTCAAAAAGAGTTTTGACGGTATAAAAATTTGATTGACATCTGGAAATTATTTCTTAAGCGAAATCTGTTTAGGTTTGTAAACTAATGACTTCATTGTTCTTTCAATTTTAATTCCTAGTTACACATTACTTTTTGTTTCTTTAATGGATTATTGGATTTAGTAATTGTAAATTATAGGTACGATTGTCAAATGAGTACGACTTTTTTTAGCAACTTAAGCCCAAACTTGTTCGAGTCAAACTTTTATCGAGCTTCAAGAAAGGAGTTCAACTTTTATAACAAGTGAAGCTTGAGCTTAAAGCATATGTCAAAAGCATAAATAATATTTTTGCATTAGAGTAAAATTGCGGTTGTTGACGAACTATACGTTTAACGAATATTCCACTAACTATCAAGAAAAAAGGGTTTGGTTTTTGAATAAATGGACATGAAGATTTAACGTTTGTCTAATTATATGGACTAACATAAACGACAATTTCGTTCGTTCGTTTACGTTCTCTAATATTTGATTATGTGTTTGTTAATATTAGTTTATCTTCATTTATTTGCTTACGTTTTAATATTGTAACATTTTATTATATTCTTATAATAAATTATGTATACTTTAACAAATAAGTACATTAAACAAAATTTTATGTATGTTTTGAATATTTTAAGGTTGTTTTGTATGTTCATTTATGCTTGTTCATCTACGGTAGTTAAACCTTATTATTAAACGAACAAGAAAAAAACTCATTTTTCTATGAACGAAGATGAAAAAAACGAACTTTCAAATATTCATATTCATCCGATATTTTTAACACCCAAGTAGGGGTGTTGATCGGTTCGGTTAAAAAAATGTTGGGTATAACCGGAAACCGAACCAAACCGAATTGAAATTGGATTGAACCGAACCGAAGAGCCGAAAACTGAACCGAATAAAATTTAAATTTAATTTTATATTTTTAAAAAAAATTAATTATATAGATTTTTAGAAGAAAAAAATTGCAAGCTTAAGAAGTGTTTTTTTATATTAGAATAAAAAATTTAATGATTTTTTTATAGATATAAATATATAAAACGAGGGGGTTTGCCCGCGGGGCGTTTGCAACCCCCTCTGAGTCAGTGTGTTTAGTGTCGGTTCGTTTCAGTACAGAAAGCACAAAATATCCGAGTTGAAAGGAATAAACTTTGCTTAAATAAGAAAGTTGTAAAAACATTACATTGCTCATGTCCATATTGTAACTAAATTTGAATCTACATACGTGAAATAGCAACCGAGCAAATCCTCATTTTCGTTCAGTTCGCCGTTGTACACATGGAAGGTTCTCGCTTCTGTTGGTAGCTAATGGAAAGAAAAGGAGCATTCCACTTCATTCATTATTTTGACCTGAAGAAGCTAGTAAAAAAGAAATAGATTTTGAGTAATTCATAGAAGTGACCACCTTTTCAAGGAACTGACTTTTTTAAGTCGGAATGCAAACCCGTGTTCTGTTTCTTTTTTTGGTTTCTTTGAACCCCACACAGCTTCAGGTGCGGTATGAATGTATGGCTAGGATTTTGCGGCTGTCACACACGTCAAAATGTAAAACAGTTTCTACATGGCTCAGTTAGAAGTTTTAGGACATGGGCTATCACGGCTGCGTACGACAGAGGTAGCCAAGCCAAGCAATAGCCCACTTCCTCTCATCATCGCCTTTTTAGAATAACATTTGAGCTTTAAGATAGGAAAACAACGGTTAAGAGGTAAGCGTTTAGACTACGCAATAAGGGTGTTGTTACTCTCATGTGTATTGAATTAGAAGTATTTTTCTATATGGCAACGCACGTGAGGGTGACAAACCCTTACAATTGCTGCAAATCTAATGACATCCCAAACAGGTGGGCAGTAAAATGCGCTACAGTAATGGCAGTAGAAATGACGGACGTGTCTCGCACATTTGGCTCAGACGGGGCTATCACGGTTGCGTACGACAGAGGTAGCCTAGCCAAGCAATAGCCGACTTCCGCTCATCATTGCCATCGTACACATGACATAGGTAAAGGATGAGCGGGTTGCTTAACATCAAGTGCAATGAAAGCGATGCAAACAAAAGCGGAAAAAGCTCAGTTTACTGATTCATTTTAGCTTTACAGTTTTTAGCTAAAAATATCAAATAAGAACCATGAAGCATTCAAGTATCGACATGAATTTAAGATCAATATATAGTTTATAAAAGGAAATAGGATATGCACCTTTGAAGCTGTACTGAGGAAACCAAGTACATTATCTCAAAATTGAAGATATATAATGATACTTCTTAGGCCTAGATCCGCTGTTGCGGGAGCCACAAGACACACTGGCTGTGGCGGCACACAAATTTTTAATTTTAAACTCCGACTAAATATTAAATATATAAACCCGCCCCGGTCTTGCCATGTGTATTTAACAAATAACGAGGCGGGTTTATCATAAAATATGCATTGGAGCAAATAACGGGGCGGGTTTATTATAAAATATGCAATCGGAGGTTTAAGATCCGAGTTTATATTAAAATATTCAAAAATGGGTGGTTATGATCCGAATTTTTCAATAAAATATGCTTAAAAATCCTGATGATTGTTTATATTTTAAATGTTTGACCCGCCAGGTGATGCACACATACTCACCCCCTTTTCTCCTGATGTTTCTCACCGCATAGGATAATATAGTAAAACACGCTACAACAGATGCAGTAGAAATGACAGGCGTGTGTTGATCCCAATAAACAGATTCATTCTTAGCTTGTTAAAGCTTAGTTAACTGAGATAAATCCAACTTAACTATAAGAGAAACTATGATTGTGAATACTACAAGTTTATGTGAATCTAACTTGTAATACTAGAAGAACAATGTAAATTACTAAACTTTGAATAATAATTGATGCTAATATTCTGCCTAGGTTACAGAATAACTAACTATGAGATGTGAATTCTATATATCTCTAACTATGTCGTAGGGTTCCTTTTATATACTAAGGAAACCCTAATGGGCTTACAAAACACGTACAATGATAATGCATATCTATTCCTAATTTAACCTCATGCATATCATAAACAGTACTAACTATATATCACTAAACAGCACTCACTAACTATTAACTAACAGTACTAACTATACTGACAGTACTAACATTTGTACTGGCAGTACTAACTAATATAACTAGCAGTACTAACTACTTAGTCTATTTCTTCAGTCTTTAGCAGCAGTATCAATCTTGAACCAGCAGTAGTAAAGTAGTACTGGCAGTAGTAACTCAAAATTCCTAACAATCCTCCCCTAAACTTGATATTTATTTGTCAATCATCAAGTTTCTTTAGTTTAAGCATCTTGGTCATTAGGAGGATGTATCCAAACATTTTACTACTCTTCAAGCATTGATTTGATGAACTTGATAAGCTCAAATGCCATAGTACTTTCTTCTTCAGCTTCTAACTGCAAGTTCGGCACCTTCTCCAATAATTCCTTGATCAGTGGGTACTTTTTCTCTACTAGCATATTAATCTCCATAAGTGTACCATCCATAAATAGAGTGTGAACTCTACAATTTTCATGCAATTTCCATTTCAGCAATTTCCAATCTAGTTTATTCATCCATAGTTCATCTTTTTCATCTGGATCAAATAGCATCCTTAGATCTCCCCAAAGCAACAAATCATGTCCTTCAAGAGGATGATCTTGAAACCTTTCCTGAACTAACCTGTATAGGTCATTCAAGTCTTTCCTGTCAAGTCTTCTTAAGAAGGCTTGCATGTCTCCATGATAGCTTGAACTTCCATCAGCTCTGGTTAATTTGTAAACATACATGTCTTTTGCATCCACATTTCCCAGCAACTTATATTCCTAATTCACAATAGGAAATCTTCTGGATAGTGGTTCATAGTTCATTTCACTGTCATCACTAGAAATTATCTTTAAGCTTAACCTAAGTTCTTCCTTCTCCTTCTCTTACTCTGCTGCTTCTTCTTCTGTAACATTCTTTACAGATTTCATTACTTTTGGTTTCTTGGGTGACTTTTATGTTGCATATGATCCTGCAACTCTTTTCAATCTTTTACCTGACTTCTAAGCTTCTTTCTCTGAATCCATTGGTATAAAATCTTGATTCCTCTTTTGCTGTCTTTTATACAACTAATGGATTTCTTCATAAGTCTTTCCTTTCAGCTGACTGTGTTTGTAACCACCTGTGTTCTTTAGATAAGTCATCATAAGATTCGCCATTCTTATACTACACTCGGATTACAAGCCCAACTCAAAGTCCATTTCTTGTTTTAAAAACTACAAAGGGCCAGAAATGCCAATTCTCAAACTCACTTATACACTACACTTTGGAAAAAAGAAACACAAGGACTTGTTATGCAATAACCCCAAACTTTCAAACACAAACGCGGTTTAACTTTTCCTCCTAACAACCTTATAACATTTTTTCCCGCCAATAAGCTCGAACAAACCCAACCTCCCCAAATCCCTTTTCCCGTTTCTTCCAACTCCACTCCACATCAATCACTAGAATCCACGTCATTTTTTGCACCACTGGCAATCATGATTGGCGCGAACACCTCCACCCATCACATCCAAGCGCTAATATTCAAGAAAAAAGAGAATCACGGCTAGGAATGTTGGTAGTTCTCATCTTCTCCTCACCTTCTTCTATAAATAGGAGCTTGTTATTCAGTTTAGAGAGAGTTAGTTCAGTTTTTTGTAAATTTTCCTTTTAAATTTTTACTTGTATTGTTCACCTTTTCAAATTGAGCTTTTAAACTTTCAAGTCATTTGTACCTTCTGTTTCTTATCTTGTACTATTCTTTCTAAAGCAATAAAACTAGTTGAGTTGTGTTTGCGTTCAAGTTTTATATGTTATAAGCCAGATTTAACTAGTAAGCTTGTAATAAGCTCAATTTAGCTTATTCTGTTTTCTTTTGTTCAAAAGTTGTTCAAATTTTGTCAAAAGCTTTTTAAATACTGAATTTTTCTATCTTTGTTCAACTATGTTCATTTGAGTTTAGCTTGATTGAGTTTGGAAGAAATAAGAAGAATAAGCTCAAAGAAGTTTATTGAGCTAAGTGCTCTTGGTCTAGAGGCTAGGAGCCATTAGGACATTGATCTTTAAAGGTCACTCACTCAACAGGAGTGGCCTAGTGTCTGAGATTACAAAATTTCAGGTTTCACTTTCTATTTTTCATTTTAGCATTTGAAGATTATTCTAGATGCTTATTGTGAATTCAGTTGTGCTTATTCCTTATTAAAGTTTGTTAGTTGATCATTAGTTTTAACTGTTTTTAACTTTCCATTACTAATTCTAGCTAAATAGTCATCTTGGTTAAAACTGTTCTTACTAGTGTGAGATACTTAGCTGAGTAACTAGTGAATTTTAGAACATAAGCCTTAGATTTTATTGTTTAGATAGCTTAATTAGTTGAGTTTAAGACTGAGTAGATAAAAGGATTTAGCAGTTTTAGTTTTAAAATAGTTTTTAAACAAAATTTAGTTAGGACAGTATTAGTTAAGTAGTGTTTGGGATAAGGTGTTTTTGACTTTAACAAGTCAAACAGGTATTTCAAAATACTTTATAGTTACTGAGATTTTCAAAGTGTTCAAGTTTTAAAAAGGTTTTGAAAGTTAGATTGTAGACTTTCAAAATTTAAAGCTTAAGAAGGTACTGCTAGCACCAGGACAACTTAGAGTGTTAAGCAATCTTGGAGTTAAGTGATTCATAACATTTTAGTGTTTCGAATTGTGTTTAATGTAGTTTTAGAAAACACATAGTAAGTCAGTTTATATTCATAAACTAGAGTATGGCTGCCCTTAAAGTTTTTGCCATTTACATCAGCATAAGCAGTATTAACTCAGTTAATACTGCTGATTCTCATTATTTTTCTAGCTGCCTTTTAGCATTTGTAAGTAAGTAGTAAGAACTTAGGCTTAAGCAATTTAGTAGTACTCCATTAGCTCTATATAGATCATCTTTTAACTTTCATTTCTAAGCTCTAGACTAGCCCTTATTTTCCTGCAAAAGTTGAATTAGCAGCAGCTGAGATTTCAAGGATTTTCTTTTGGATTTCTAATTTCTAGTTGTTTATTTCAAAATCCTTTTATCTAGGTTTCTTCTATATTCATAGTAGAGCTTATTTTCAAAATTCCAGTTTCTAGAATTTAGATTTGAGCTATTTAGCTTATTAGGATTTACTTAAGAAAAGTAGCTTATCCTGAACCTTTACTTTTTAAGAGTAAATTTCTTGTTATTCTAGTTTTCCTTTAGATTATTTCTTTTTAGAAATCTTAGGTACACATCATAAGCTTCTTGTAAATTCTTTTGGTTCTTATTTTCATTGAGTATTAAGCTAGAAATAAGCCAAAGTTTAGAAAAGTTAGAATTTCAAAGAAACTGCATAGTTACTATAGCTCAGTTTAAAAAGTTAAATTTCTAGCTTATTCAGTAGTTAAAATGTCAAAGTGCTTTTATTAAAGTTGTAGTAGATAAGCTCAGGTCCAACTTTTCTTTTTTGAGTTTTTGTTTATTTTCACTTTTGCAATAAGCTAAATCTTGTTAAGTCGTAGGGTCTGTTTGGTGTTTTCTCAATAGTTAAGGGTTGTCTGTTTTCACTATAGTGTAAATTTCTTTTACTTACTCCGCCTACCCTTTACTTTAATCTTTTGCACTTTCTACCCTGTTCTTTTAGGATAAAGAAAATAGTATTAATATTAGGTTTAATAAAATTAGGGTTTATATTTTAATAAGCAAAATTAGGGTTCAATTGAGTGTGATAAAAATTGGGACTTTATTATATACCATTAGTTTTCTGCACCTTTTTATTAGTTAAAAAGCATTTTTTTTCTTTATTTTTTCAATCAAATTTGTATTTTCTAGAAATTAAAAAAGGTTTTTAGTAATTTCTTTTTCTTAAGAAATTCATAGAAAATAGAAAAATAGTAGGAAAAATCTAATTCTTTTTGTAATAATTCTCTTTTTCATTCTAGTATTTTTGAAAAATAGAAATAGATTTTTAGTGTTAATTTTTAGAAAAAGTGTATTTTTAGTAATTTCCTTTTCTCTAAAAATTCATAGAAAATACAAAAATAGCTAGAAAATTCTAATTCTTTTTCCTAAAATTTTCTTTTTAATCTTGTGATTTTTAGGTATAAAATTTGTTAGTATTATTGCTTTAGATTTTAAGTTCTAGTTTTAGCTCACATTTTTAATTTACGTTTGTTAATTTTTTGTATTAGTTAAACGTTTTTAATTCTTTAATCGTTTTTTATAGTTTAATTATGCTATTATATTCTTAGTGTAATTCAAAATTCAAAAAAATCCTTTATTTATTCTTGACTCGAATCTGAATTATTCCCGAATTTCAATTCACGACTTCGTTGGGATACGACCTGAGAAGAAAATACTTCCCGGTTAAAAATATACGTATTGTGTTTTCTTAAGTAAAATTTTACCCTTTTATGTTCTCTTGTTTGAGAAGTAATTTGGAGAGAATTGTCACGGGATTTATACTATACATATATAAATTTGACTAGTGCTTACACACGTACCAAACCTCTTGGGAGAGGTGAATCATGGGGTGTGATTGGTACATTAGCCGTCAATTCAAATTGATGTTCCATCCTGCCCTCCCCACTTCCAGATGTGTGACCTTCTAAGAGAGGTGGTTCATTGGGCTTTTCAAGCACTCTCTCAGACCTAGTCTGAGCAGGAGCACCCCCATGGTGTCTTGGCGCCTGGGACTGCCACCTGTATCCATTCCCTGAGGAATGTCAACATTAGGCATTGCCGTGGTCTGGGTCCTAATTATGTTATCACTGTCCTGTGCTGCATCTAAGCTAGCAGCAGTAGTGATAGCCCTTTCCACACTGTCACCCCCTCCTTATGGACAGCCTCATCTGCTCCAAGGTCTTGAGGTACACTAGTCTGAGGTAACTTAGTGTCCTTGTTGGTTCTCCTACGTTTTTGAGTCTTTCTTTTTCTTTGATATGTAGTTGGAGATTGGAGTATTTGCTCAATGTGAGCTTCAGATTGAGGTTCATGAAAAACTGGTGGAGGTGTTTCAGTTTGAAGTGGTTCTGTTTGAGGTTCAGAAACATTTGGTTGTGAAGTAGAGGGTGTGGGTTGGGGTTCAGGGGGTGTTGCTGAACCTTCACTCTCAGGTGCTTGGTTTTGCACCAACATGGAGTCAAAAAGTGGAGTAACTTTTCCTGAAAATTTGGTACTTTGCCTTGCCATATTTGAGAAAACCTTTTTACTATGTTTGGGTGTCTCATAAGTATCATTAAAAGGTTCTGGTAAATCTTTAAGCTGGTTATTCAAAAAGAGTTGTAAAAACCTTGGATACATTAAAAATCTCTTTGGATCCAAGTTCCTCAACATACCATCAAAAATTAATTTAGAAAAATTAAACTTTTGACCCTTTGCTAGACATATAACTGCTGAAGCCAAATTAGTTGAAAACTCATTCCAAGCAGTTGATTTTGAACTTATACAGTGAAGGATGGTATGTATCAGAAACTTCTATGGAGGTGAGAATGAACCTTTTTGAAAAGTGAGTTTTGTAGAAAGTTGTTCATATCCCATCAATGTAAGGTTTTTAAAAATTCCATCATTTGTTTGGCAGGTAATACCATCCTCAGCACTAAAGAGAAGATCACTTCTCACTGATGATTCTGATATAACCACAACCTTGTTATCAACAATAGCATGTATTTGCTTCACTGAATTGAATGTTTTAGAAGTGGCAGTATTCAAAAATTGTTCAATGTAAGAAGTATAGATAGTGGGATTTACAGTTAGAGTATAATTGATTGAACATGTAGAGAGAAAGTCAACTATTTGATGAAACTCAACGTTTTCCTCTGACTTTTCCAAACATGTGACCATGTTGTGTTGATCGACAAACTTTAAATCTGCCATAAAGTGATTGATTCAAGAGAAGGGTTATGGGTTTAAGTTCGTTGATAAAAATACGAGGTTTTGGCAAAGTTAATTGAGATAGAATGAAGAGAGCTTAAGGGTGTGATTGGACTGACTGAATAAACTTTTCCTTTAAATTAAAGAAAGAGTATAATAAAAGGAAAGATCAAGAATTATCCAATTCATAGACCCCTATAAGCAAGTTGTTGGCAAAAATATCTCAACGGTAATAATTAATTAAAGAAAATCTGTTATGCCCCAAACAATATTAACGGTAACAAGCAGTACTAATATTAGCCTAGCAGTATTAACTTTTTTACTAGCAGTACTAATATTAGTCTAACAGTATTAACTTGTTCTCCAATAACTATGCAATAACATGTGTAATTCATGAGGATCCATAACATGCCTTTATTCATCACAAGCACACTAGAAATAACTAGATAGACATGTGAGAATTCATGAGGATCCATATCTATGCATAGCCCATGAATAAAAGTTAAGAACTGTTAACCAAACCAACATACCAGTTGTAACCCATTCTACTCAAGACATCCAGTTGTTTATGATCACACCAAATCTAACCATACTTCTTTGCTTAACCTGCAAATGTTAGTCTTAAGCATAATACATACCATATGCTTCTTGACAGTATTAAGTTTTGACTAACAATATTAAAACTAGCAGTATTAAGTATAACTAGCAGTACTAGTTATACCTAGCAGTACTAATCCTAGAGATATCAGATTAAGCTTCAAAGTTGTCTAAAAAGCATCTCCAAACCATGTCAAGCATCAATCCACTCATGACAACTAAGCAGTACTTAACCAAGCCTAGCAGTATAAACTTTTTGTACTAGCAGTACAAGGTTTCTTCAAATAGAGAAAGCTAAGCCCAGCAGTATTAAGTAACTGGTCATCATGTTTACCTTCCAACTTCAATCCAAAATAGCATTTGTGTATAATCAACTGCACTTATAGATTAAGCATACAAGTGCTTGCCATAAGAAAATTAAATCTACTCACATTAAAAGCTTTAGTAAGCAAATCAGCTACATTATTATCAGTGTGTATCTTGACCATCTTTATCAATCTCTTCTCTTGTGTATCTTGACCATTTCCATCAATCTCTTCTTATAGGATATTGATAAGTGCTTACTTACACAATCTTTTACTCTAAAAACGAGCTTAAATGACCAAAAACAGACAAAAACTGAAACTGCCAAATATATGTTTTGTTTTGGCATTTGTAATAAGCAGAAGTGTATATCATCAAAAAGACAGAAAACCAAGCCAAAATGACAAAACAAGCACTGAGCATAGGAAAGGAAAAAGACTGTGTCAAAATCAAGGCCAAAGATCCAAAAAAGTCAAAGTCAGAGTCAATACTGAGATCAGCAGACCAAACCGTAAGCCGAACTGAAGAATACTAATTGAAGCAATCTTAACCCATCTTTAGTGTGCGGGAAAGCCAATATAATATTTAAGAAGACTGTGAAAGACCAATGGGCCCTCCAATCAATTTCAACACCTCATTTGTACAATTGACAAAGACTGTGAAGACTTGAAGGCCCAATCCTAGCCCAGAACAGCCAACTCACAGCCATTGTAAACACAAAACCCACTTCATAACCTTATTGGGCTTGAAAAAGCCCAATAACCAAACCTGAACCTTATTGGGCCTTAAAAAGCCCAATAACATAAGACACCAAATGAAACGAACACCTTATTAGGGCCCAATTCAACCCACACAACCCAATGGGCCGCAATACAAAAACCCAAGTCCCAGACAAAAGCCCAAAATCCTTTTTATAAAACTTTAGGGCTAAAATTCGTCCAATTTGAAAGTTTGTTTTAATAAAAGAAACATGGTTTAAACAAACACAAGGGCTGAAATTGCAATTTTTCAAAACTTTTTTATTTATTTCTTTTAGTTATAAAAAAACAGCAGGGACTGATTTTGCAATTTACAGATGAAAAACGACTAGAAGATATACCAGTAGTCAGAGAATTTCTAGAAGTTTTCCTAAAAATCTACCTGGCCTTCCTCCAGTTCGCCAAGTAGGATTTCAAATCGACTTAATTCTGTGAGCGACACCAATAGCCCGAGCACCTTACAGATTAGCTCCTTTAGAAATGCAGAAACTATCAAATCAACTACAAGAGTTAGCAGACCGAGGTTTTATTCGACCAAGTATTTCGCCTTGGGGAGATCCTGTCTTATTTGTTAAAAAAAAGGAACTTTTAGAATGTGTATCGATTACAGGGAGCTGAATAAACTCACCGTAAAGAATCATTACCCATTACCCAGAATCGATGATTTATTCGACCAACTTCAAGGTTCGAGTGTCTACTCAAAAATCAACCTAAGATCAGGCTATCATCAACTGAGAGTAAGGGATGAAGATATTCCTAAGACTTCTTTCAGAACAAGATACAGACACTGTGAGGTTTCATGATTCACGATCTTAGGAGGCCCGGGAAGCTCAAAATAAGAATAAGCCATAATGATAAGGAGAGAGCTTTATCTAATTTTCAAGTTTTATTAAAAGGAAAAATGAAATGGAAAATACAAATGTGATCTTCACCCTCTAATGTTGATTAGAGGGGAGTATTTATAGGTAAAACACAAGGACACTTTAGACTAATTACACTTTTAGTCCTTGTGTTTTAAATTAAACATAAACTAGAGTAATTTCCATATAGACACCATATTTTTGATCCTAACAATCTTCCCCCAATATGGTGGCATATGGAATTACTTACAGTGTATCCTACAAGTAAAAATAGCTAAAGATATCTACAGTTTGCTTTGTCTTCAACATGTACTTTAGCTTGAATCATTCCTTCACTTGTAGAGAATACAATGTAATCCGTATAAACTTAGTTGACTTCCCCTCAGTTCATACCGCATGTCTTTAAGCAGTTCAGCTTCCCCCCAAACAGACAGCCATTCGAAGAAAATATGACACTTTGATGTAGTTGACAAATCTTATAACTATAGCGGTTTAAGCTCGCAGCAGAATTTGTAGAAAAAGAAGTAAACCACACTTAGCAGCAAATCTGACTTCTTCGTTGCTGATTTGTAGCCAATCTACTCAGGGGAACATGCACATAGTTCACACAAACAACTCATAGAAGAAAGAAACTCCAAGTCAATTAAGTCCCAGATGTTGTATACACCAAAGTTAATTAAGTCCCAGATGTACACATTTCTTCCTTCCAGTTGTTGCACTATGTTGTATACACCCAAGTCAATTAAGTCCCAGATATACACATTTCTTCCCCCTGGTTGTTGCATCTATCGAACACACTTCCCCCTGATTATATCTGATGACCATCAAAATAATCATAATTCGGTTACGCCCGAATGTTCGATAGGGAAGTCATGTGTGAAGTCGCTTCTCCTCAGACTTTTTTAATTCCAACCTCGTATTCTGTCGGCTTTTTGTAATGATTACTGATGGAGAAAATGCATTATCACAAACTTGATGCTGAAGAAGAATACCACAAACTTGTGACTTGTGTCTTGTGCTATCCACGTGACTCCAAACTTATACTGAATACTACAACGTAATTCCTTGAAGTATAAGTAGACCTAAGTCTCTTGACAAATCCTCAACTATGTGAGACACTGAGCACTACAATGTAAATCATTTAAGTGATAGAAAATGTGCGCATTGAGCACCAACTTATGCGTTTAAAGATCACACATTGCTAGATTTGTTAAGTCTTCACCAACAACCGGCTATAAGCTCGAATAAGTTATCTTTAAAAGTCATCATCCAACCAACCCTGACTTTTAAGATATGATAAGTACACGCACCCGTGAAATTCCACTTCAACTTCAAATAAATGATAACGAATCATCCCCGTAATCAATTCTTGCGATTAAATCTCGAGACTAGCCTTTTGAACGGTTTTCGTGAATCTTTATCCAGATCGTTTTAAGCAATAAGTGATGTTTTGCGTTTTTACGTTTTTAGCCATAATAGTTCAGCTTAATAAGCTACTTCAGCCCAATCATTCGTTATGTATTACTCTAGCCCAAACATATTTAACACAATTGATAACAAAATTCGGTATACAAATGTCAAGCCAACTGTTCGAGTATAGTCCATTGTCAGCCCAGTAGAAAACAAATCCTATCCATCCCATGATAAACAGAACTAAGATCAGGCCCAAACCCATTTTCTATCACACATATAACCAAACCCTAAAATCACATTTCATAACCCTAAAACACACATTTATTATACATCCCACCTCCATCTCCTCTTTCTTCCATATTCAGTCACAATCCAAAACCTAAATCTCATAGACTCCACCAAGAACATCCGCTCCTCATCTTCTTGTAACTTAGTCTAATCACTCTCAATCATGTCTCTTCCTTGTTATCTATCACAACCATGAATCAAACCAGAAGAATAAGGGCTTCAAGATTCTTTCGAGAGTCTTAGGTAGGTTTTTGTCTCTTATTTTGCGTTTTTGATCGGAACAAAAGAAAAGAGTATAACAAACATTGTTATAACTCTTTCTTTGATTTTCGGACAGTAAAAGACAAGATTCAGTTTGTCACAGACCTATGATGAGTATTTTCCCTTGTTTTGATCTTGAAAGATCATATCTTGAATGTAACACACTAATCGAGGATCAATCTGAGATCTGTTTTTTGTTTGTTTTTCTTTTTCGATTTGAGTTTTGTTGTGTTATGTAAAGATGAGGTATGAATTTGTAGAGGAGGGAAATATAGGGGTTAGAAAGGATTTGGTGTTGATTTGATTGTTGACTGTGATGAAGTTTTGGTTCGTCTGTTCTTCCACTTCTTTTCTGTTTTCTTTTTTGATAAACCTTGAATGGCACAATTTCGATATCGAATTTATGATTGTCGAATTTGTCTTGCTATCGAATTTTGTCCATCTTCTTCCTTTTTCATTTTCGATATAGATGATATGTAGCAGATTGTGTAGATAAGAATGTGTATCATGGAAGTACAGATCTGTTCTTCTTTCCTTCATATCATTCTCGACAGTAGTTATTATATTGAGTTTGACCGTTGACCAAAAGTCAACGTCGAATTTGACTTCCAAAATTGATGTTACTAGTTCCGAATTTGTGAAATTAGCTGTTTTAGCACATCTTATGATCGAATCTGATCAAATTTGGACAAATCTTACGTGAAAACCGTAAACAGCCAAACTATATCAAATCAAACACTATCGAAAATAAGCTACGAAACTGCTGAACTGTGTAATAAGCTGTAAATGTAATGAACTGCTAAACTACTGAATAAACCACATCAGATATGAATATGCTAAAAATAAACCACACGAACTAAATCTGGACTGAAATAGGCTCAAATAAGCTACTGGATCGAATCTGATTGAATAAGACTGAATAAGCTGAAATAAGCTCGAAATAAGCTGAACCGAATAAGCTCTAAAACATCACGAATCGCTCCTGCAGCTCTAATACCACTTGTGAGGTTTCTTGATTCACGATCTCGGGAGGTCGGGGAAGCTCAAAATAAGAATAGGCCATAATGATGAGGAGAGAGCTTTTTCTAATTTTCAA
This sequence comes from Tanacetum coccineum, assembly GCA_026074375.1. Lineage (NCBI taxonomy): Eukaryota > Viridiplantae > Streptophyta > Magnoliopsida > Asterales > Asteraceae > Tanacetum > Tanacetum coccineum. The sequence continues at coordinate 38,646 of BQNB010014008.1, read as the reverse complement.
GTTTTATTAAAATGGAAAATGAAAGGAAAATACAAATGTGAGCTTCACCCTCTAATGTTGATTAGAGGGGAGTATTTATAGGTAAAACACAAGGACACTTTGAACTAATTACACTTTTACTCCTTGTGTTTTAACTTAAACATAAACTAGAGTAATTTCCATATAGACACCATATTTTTGATCCTAACAAAGAGTCTCATACTAAGCTCTAGGAGCTTGGTGTAGTCCATATAAGGCTTTCTCCACCTTGTAAACTTTTTCTAGAAATTCTGGATCCACAAAACCTAGAGGTTGGCTAACATATACCTCCTCTTCAATAGTACCATAGAGAAAGGCACTTTTGACATCCATTTGATACACAAGAAAATTCATAAATGATGCATAGGCCAAAAATAACCTGATTGCTTCAATCCTGGCAACAGGAGCAAAAACCTCATCATAATCAATGCCTTCTTCTTGTTTCTATCCTTGTGCTACGGCTTTGTTTTTGACTACTATACCCCTTTCATCTTTCTTATTTCTATACACCCACTTTGTACCAATAGCTTTCTTGCCATAAGGTAAGTTAAGTATGGTCCAAACCTTCTAAATCTTAAACTAAAGCAGCTCTTCCTGCATTGCTTCAAACCAGCTTTCATCATCAAAGGCTTGAGCTATCTTTGTGGGTTCCTGCTGAGAGAGGAAACATGCAACTAAGTAGTTTTGGAAATCTTTATGATTTGACCTTCTCTGCTTTTGGACGTAGCTAATCATAGCATGTTCTCCAGAACTCTTCTTTGTCATGCCCCTTGTTTGTACTGCTGACCTTGGATCTCTAATCATTTGATCTTTAGGATGAATAAAGTGTACTCTAGTTGTGGTAATAGGACTGAAATCAGCCTCTGCGCCCACACCTTGATCAATATAAGGAGAATTGCAAGTGTCTAAATCATCATCATCATCATAAGCACTACCAAAAATTCCAGTATGTTGAACTTCAGCAGTATCCTCCAAATCAGGCATGAGAGGATCATCTGGAGGATCATTGACATCAAGAGGAAAGGATCCACCAAGAGGAACAAATGATGGTCTGGCATCATTAAAAGTTCTTGGTGCACTAGCAGCATTAACTGGTGTTCTAACAGTGTTAAAACTGTTAGTGCTGCTGGCTCTAGTAGCCTTCCCTTGAAGAAGCTCCTTGTTACACTGTGCTTCAAACTCTTTTCTAACAACATCTGATTGCTTTGTAGCCTCCTTTTCTTGATCCATTATCTTATCAAGAACATTCTTCAAGGCCTGCTCATTCTCACTTGCTGGTTTTTGTATAGGAGTTACACCAGCAGCATCATCAGCTGTATCATTTTTATACTTTTCATCTGAGCTCTTGTAGTTTGAAGAGATAGAAGACCATAATGGAAACATAATATATTGTTAAGTAGACACATTCTTTTCTTTAGATTGTCCAGCATCAACACTTTGCTTCAAATATGTATTACCATTAGCTTCTTGTGGACCTGCATTTTTGTTAGTTTGATTCCCTACAGTAACTGGTTGATATTTCATAGAAATTGTTAAGGAATCAATATCAAAAATCCAGTTAAGGATCCTTGTCCTCTGCAACATTTTGGTTTATTTCCAAGCATGTTTTACATCAGATTCCTCCTTCAACTTTTCCTGGTTTGAGAATTAAATACCCTGAAAGCTTTGCTATTTACAGAGTACCCGACTAAAAACCCTTCTTCAGCCTTCCCATCAAATTTTCCTAAAGGGTCTAGGGTATTTAGATTAGTAATAGGACGTCCAAAAGGTCTCATGAAACTTATGCTTGGTGGTCTACCAATTATAAGTTCATAGGGTGTCTTGTTATGAGGCTTGGTCACTAAAACCCTATTTAGAACATAACAGGCAGTATTAATAGCTTCATCTCAAAATACAGTAGGTAGAAGTAAGTCTGCTAGCATAGTCCCAGCTGCCTTAATTAGAGTCTTGTTCTTTCTCTCAGCAATTTCCATATTATTGGGAGTTTCTGGCAATACTAAATTCCCTTTTTTATCCCTTTTAATCCACATAATTCATTCATTTCCCTATTTTTGAATTATGTCCCATTATCACTCCTGATTACTTTAACCTTATGATTTAATTGGTTTTCTATTTCTGTTATAAATCTCTTAAGAATCCCACTTGTCTCATCCTTAGAGGCTAAGAAGAAAACCCAGCTAAACTTGCTAAAGTCATCAGTCACTACAAGGCAATATGTCTTATGGTTGATACTCCTAACAGATGTTGGACCAAATAAGTCCATATGCAACATCTGTAAGGGTTGGCTGATAGAGCTCACAAGTTTGGCCTTACAGGAGGCTTTATGTTGCTTTCCCTTCTGACAAGCAACACAAGTATGGTCATTTTCAAAAATCTTTAAAGGAAGACCTCTTACAAGGTTTCCCTTCACAAGTTTATTCATAGTTTTAAAATTCACATGACCCAGCCTCCTATGCCATAATTTAGACTCAACAATTATGGCTTTTGCAAACTAACAAGTTAAATCTCTAGAAGGAACAACATTCTTTAAATCAAAGCTATACATATTGCTTTGCCTGGGATCTCTAAGCAGTACTTGGCTTTCATTAAGTAGCTTAAAATCTCTCAGTTTTCATTGAAAATAGACACAGTTTTTTTCTTGTCACCAAACTATTATGAGATATGAGAAAAGATTAAACTTTAGTCATTTACAAAAACACAATCTTCAAAAGTCTAACTTATCTGTTCTTTCTATTCCTTTCCTGTTATCTTACTATACCATCTAGCACTTCCACCAAAGGCAAACAAAACTCCATCATTTCTTGATAGTCAGAAAGGAAAGTCTTTGTTCCCTGTCATGTTGCCTGAAACATCCCACTGTCAAATAATCCTTTATTCTCAAGCTTGTTGTGATTTTCCCTACATAACAGTAAAGAGAGTCAAGTACTCTTGTGGACCCTAAGCCACTACTGACGTTGAGTTTGTCTTATATGATCATATTATTTTACTCTTTTGAGAACCCATGATCCACTATTGCTTTGGAGACAATTAATTAAATCAGTCATATTGAGTTCTCCGTATCGACAACCTGCTAAGCCCTTAATAGTAGTGACCCTAGTTCCCTTAACAACACTAACTTCTATTTGCCCAGCAGTATTAACACCATTTACTCTGACAGTATTAACTTTTTCATTTGAAATCTTGATATTTAATGCTATTGATTTATAAAAAGGCCTTCTAATAGGTGAATGAGACTTATAAAAATCATTTGTTCTTAATTTTGAAACATTCACTCTATTTGTATGGGTAACAGTATTAACTGGTCTGAATGTACCACTTGATGTTGTTGCTCTTAGAGAGCTTTGCTTGGCAGCACTAACTGGTACTCTTCCAAACCTTGTTAAGACTGCAGATGGACCAAATTTATTTTGATGATTTATTCTTTGAGCACTGTTCTAAACTGGTCTAATTTCACTTTTACTAGTATTCTTTCCTATATTTTCAAAACATACTTTTTAGCCATTCTCTTTTCATGAAAATCATAGTCTTTTATTAGATGGTTGTAACTACCACAAACAAAATAGGCTTTCTTTGTAAACCCAAATCCTAACCCCAGTTTTTGAGTCATTTTCCCATTCTAATCTCTTCTATCTACCTTAGGATTTTGAGTGATTATCCTAGGTTTTTTCAACTTGTTTAGGTTTTAACAATTCAATCCTACATTTGAAAACTTAATATCCTTTTTAAGACTAGGTTTATCTGTTGCTTGCAAATCATTAGATTGAAAAATGTCCTCATCATCACTAACCCAATCTTCAATGATAACTCCACTAGGCCTAACAGATTCAACTCTAGGCATTTCTACACTAGTATTGCTAGTTTGAGAGGTACTTGCTTCAACTTGAGACACACTAGCACTAGTCTTATTTGCTGTAGGCCTATAAACATAATCATCCAATCCTGAAAAAGATAGGCCAGCTAGTGGAGGCATATAGTTCCTAGTTAGAGGAGGAAACAAAAACATGATATCCAATATCCTTTTTGAACCTATCATTTGTTTGATTGTCATCTCCATCACTTGAACGACTATCAAATACACTATTAAACAATTCACTACCACTTGAATCATTTTCATTCAATTGATCTCCATATCCTAGACCAGTTTTATCTTTAGCACTCAATTGACTATTGATCAGTTTATTTAAGTTTTTAGAAGATGTTTCAAACTGTTCTAGTTTAGCTTTCAAATCATCTTTTTCTCTTAAGGTTTCATCTAACAGATTTTTAAGTCTAGTGATAGCATTACTTTTGTCTTTTACTTCAAATTCCTAAGACTGCAATCTTTTCTTCATAATAACTCATTTTTCCTGATGAACAATTAATTGTCCTCTACAGATCTATCTAGCTAGAACTGATAAGCTATAATTTTCTAGATTAGCCATACTAAGAGTTTATATCGCTGTTTCATACACACTATTTTGAAGTTTTCATTATGTTTTACTAGTTTTTAGAACAAATTTATAACCTCTGTGTTATAACCCTGAGAGTTTGCAAGTGTAGGTAGGTCCATGAGAGCAAACTCAGTTGGTTCATCTTGAGCTATATAACTCCAGTCACATCCCAGTCCATCTTGGACAATCAAAGCATTGTCCTGAACAACCAATGCATCAGAGGTCTCCACTGGTACAGTCCTTTTGGTGTTGTCCCTACATCTCCATTCTTGTTCCTTTGATTTCTTAGTGCTCTACATTCCCTTGCAAAATTGCCCCTTCTATGACAGTTAAAGAATTCAACCTTAGTTTTATCAAAACCTACAGGTTCTTTGCCATTGAAGATTAACTTTCTTCTAGTCTTCTTATAAAATCGCTTAACCCTCATAGAAAGCATGGGCCACCTGTCATTTTTTAAAGTCATTTCCTTCAAATCATCATGATCAATCGTGCTTTAGTTCTTCATCATCCATAGTGGACCTATTTGACTGATTACAAAGAATGAGAACATTAGATCATCAATATATGATGATGAAGAGGCTTGTCCTTGAGAATTATGGCCTGATGCAATAGAAACACCATTAGAAATATTAACTTCATTACTGTTGCTAGTGTCTTCTGCAGAGAGAATGGCCGCATTCTGAGAGTTTAAAGATGATCTAGAGAAACCTTTAATATCAGCTTCAAACACTTTTAGGTAATGTTATAATCATCATATCAAATCATCTATACCATCTTATGCATTCCTCATGAAACAAAGCTACATTGTTCCATGAAGAAGTAGAGCCTTAAAAAAATTTGATTTGTATATCTTCAGAAGAACAGCCTGCACCATGAACTTCTAGTATTTAAAACTAGGTTTGACTGTTGTTTGAGAATCCTCAGACTAAAATATATCCTCATCATCATCACTGACCCAATCTTCAATGATAACTCCACTAGGCCTAACAGATCTAAGCATTTCAACACTAGTATTGCTAGGTGGGGTGTTACTTATTTTAACTTGAGACACACTAGTTTAGCTTTCAAATCTTCTTTTTCTTTTAAAGTTTGTTCTAACTAATTTGTAAGTCTAGTGACAGCATTACCTTTATCTTTTACTTCAAACTCTAATACTGAAATCTTTTCCTCATAGACAACTTCATTTTTTTGATGAACAACTAACTGTACTTCTACAGATTCTAGGCCTAACTGATAAGCTATAATTTCTAGATTAGCCTTACTAAGAGTTTGTCGTTGTTCATCAAACTATTTTTGAAGTTTTTCATATGTTTTTACACAGTTTTTAGAACAAGATTATACCTCTATGTCAGACACTGAGGAGTTTAAAGTGTAGGCCTTGAGAGCAGTTCCAAAGAGATCTAGATCTGATAAAGTTCTTCTAATTTAGAGTTTCTCCACAAGCTCTGATACCACTTGTGAAGTCCCAATTACCAGATCTTCTTAGCTTGTTAAAGCTTAGTTAACTTGGATAAATCCAAACTAACTATATGAGAAACTATGATTATGAATACTACAAGTTATGCGGAATCTAACTTGTAATACAAAGAAGAACAAAGAATACTAAAAACTTTAGATATATTGATTGCAAATATTCTGTCTAGATTACAGAATAACTAACTATGAAATGATCATTCTAACTATGCCGTAGGGTTCCTTTTATACACCAAGGAAAACCTAATGGGCTTACAAAATGCGTACAATGATAATGCATATCTATTCCTAATATATCTCATGCATATCACTTTAGCAGTACTAACTATATAATACTAACAACACTAACTATTAACTAACAGTACTAACTATACTGGCAGTACTAACTAATATAACTAGCAGTACTAACTACTTAGTCTATTTCTTCAGTCTTTAGCAGCAGTATCAAGCTTGAACCAGCAGTAGTAAAGTAGTACTGGCAGTAGTAACTCAAAATTCCCAACAAAGCGCGGTGAGAAGGTGTCCGCTGAAGACCTTGATGCAGATTTGGAGAAGTGTCATGCATGAGATATGCAAACTGATTAAAAATAACTTTATCCTATGGCAGCATAGTTAAACTCAATATAGTGGTTTGGTGAACTATGAAAAATTGTTGTTTGTACTTCTAAGTTTTTCTGCTTACAAAATCATGTCCACGTGGTTGGTTGTTTAACTAGAGGAATATACTATGAAATATATTGAAACTTTGAAAAATATTCGTTCTTTTTCTAGAATATAGTTACACAAAAGAAAGGTTGACTTCTTTGCAAGTGAATTGTGTCACTACATAGTAAATAAGGTTTATATTACATAGGATTTTAATCAGGCAACATTTCTCATTTAACATCACAAGCCTAAAGGTATTATTCAAATAACTTGTATCATGCAAGTAAATCATTAAATAATATGATCAATTTTACCATTCTCCATGCATATGATATAATGACGATCTTAAAAGTCTCAAACAAACATCTATAAGCAATTCAACAGCTTTATAAATATAACTGGTAATGATGTGTTTTTCATAAGAATTCACCAGAATATTAAGTGATTTAAAAGAAGATGTACACATAAGTGTAAGAGTTGTTAGATTGTGGAGGCAATTCCTTCATAACAAATCACATATGAAAAGGAGATTGTCATCTTGAATGAAAAAGTAACTTATCTTGGACTATTATGGTTGTATGAAAATCTCATTGCTTTATTTGATGATGCATTCTTTTGAAGATGAATCAATTACATTTTGATATTTTCACGTTCTATTTTGTAAGCTACACAAAAAACTTACCACAATATTACATATCGTTAATTATCTGCCGCTAAAAATTTTCGCCGCTATGCGCGGGTACTCATCTAGTTCTTTTTAAATTTATAGGCTTCCACCTCATCGTGATCATAACTTTGAGATTATGGTGAAAGTAAAATTTTGAGACTATCTGTTATCCACTGTCTACTCTACCACCTGCATTAGCACAACCAAGTTTTAATACTTGTATGTATAGAAGACCACGCAACATTACACCTAATCGTGTTTGAGGACTAATGAAATTATGACAATTGGCCTCTCTTGTGTTATATATACAGAGAAATAGAGGTGCTACTAAAATTGAAAAGAAAGATACAACATTGCAGCGATAACTCATATCAGAGAGAAGCGGGCTTGAAATAAAGAATGACAAACTTAATAGATTCCGCAACAATGTGCGGCTTCTATAATACATGTTGTAAATCGAAAGAACTTTCTTATTTACAAAGTACTAGTACTTTAAAACTAACGACTATATTATGAAGCTAGGAATTATAGCTTTAATGAAATGCAATGGTTGATACACATGGTATAAGCTAACACGGAATGACTATATATACATTTCAATATGTTGAAAAATATTCGATATCATAAAGTACATATGGATGAACAAATCAACTTCCCATAATTCATCAGCAATCATTATAGTTTCACCAGGATGCTAAGTGGAAACATAATATTTAAATCTACCGAATCACTACATATGAATTCTAACTATAGCTCAAACAAGAACCAATGCAATAGGAGAAGCCCAATATTAAAAAGAAAATACTTAAATTTATATGGAATGCTGTGTACATGGTACTATGGTATTGACCAATAAATTAAAGCACTATAGTTTCATGCTTAAATAATGGTAACTAATATTATTAACATTTATATGCTTTACTAACAAAGTTATGACTTGTTCTCAAAGGCAAGGTATTGACTCAAATTAATATACATATATGATTTGCTAATAAAACCGCGGTTTGCTCAAAAAGCATATGATAATAGAAGTTGGAATCACGTACGCAAGTTTTGAAGAATGTTTTTTTTATCTTACACAACATTGGCGGAGGTTTTGAAGAATGTATTTACAAATCTTTGGAATTTTTGCGAGGAAGAAGAGACGGTCACAGGTAAACCACTGCCATAAACTTCTCATATTTGATCACCCGTTCTGTAAAAAGCTTCTTAAAACACGTACTGTTGAGTGTGATGCTCCCAATGTTGGTTTAACTTCCATTCGTAGTGTTAGTTATAGTTCTCTCCCATATTGTAATGTTCTTAATAATGTGCATGTATTATCAAGCTTTGATGGATTGGTGTGTTTAGCCTCACCGCTAACAGAAGAGCTAGCGCTTTGGAACCCTTTGACTCACGCCTTCAAAAAGTTACAAGCTAACTTCTCTTCTCCTCGTTTCTACGACTGCTTTTTTGATGTGATTGGTTTCTATATGGACCCTTTTAACGATGATTACAAGCTTCTGCATATCATGGTTTCAAAGGGTTTCTTGGAGGCCTATGTCTATTCCCTAAAAGATAGATTCATGGAAAAAGATTGAATATTTAGGTGATAACATTGACAATACAAAACGTATAAATCACCCACTTTAACCAATTAACCTTGTATGCTTATGTATAAATCGCCTAGCCTTCCTATGGTATAAATCGCCAAGTAAAGGACGTATATATCGCCTATACAAAAACATATAAATCGACTGCTTTTGCTCGATGTATAAATCACCTTTGTTCAAACGTATAAATCGCCTGCCTTAGAATTTGTATAAATCGCCCCACTTTGTATGTATAAATCGCCTAAATAGAGACAAAACGTACTATGTCCTCTTTGTGGTCCTTGTACCTTCTTTGTTCTCTTGTGCTAAAACCGTGGACCACAAGATAATAAGCCAACTAAAAACTTGAATAAGCTTTAAGAATAAGCTTTATTATAACGAGAATAAGCCACGAAAAGATTTCAACAACAAGCTTAACTATTGGAGACCAAAACTGAAATCTTTTTAAAGGAAAAACAAGAAAACCCACAAGATAAGCCGTTGTTTAAAACGCTTGGAAATAAGCTCAAATAGACTTTTAACTTTTTGTCATGGAAAGGACAAGCTTTTTGTTTGAAAAATAAGCAAAAACTTTATCAATAAGCTCGAAAGTACAACGAGACCAAATAAGCTATTATAACCCAAAATAAGCCACAAAATTTATAACCTAGAAGCCACACGAGATAGGAACAAGAAATCTTATAGCTTTAAGTACACAATAAGATAAAAATCTAATAAGCAAGAAATGTTTTTGTATCAGAATGTAAATAGAGTAAAAATGTTTGCATTGTAACCTGTTTAAAGCAATATAAATCGTACGTCTAAGCCCAAAATTAGTTGTTATTAAGCCCAAGTAAACCCACTAATGATATTTAAATTTATCTGGTTATGGTTTTGTAGAAAATAAGGGTATAAACTTTATAGGAAATAGGTAAATAAAGAGAAAGAAGAGAATTTTTTTAAGCCGAATGTAATAAGCTATGAATAAGTTGAACCATTTAGCACTAATAACAACAACAAAGATCACTAAACTCACCGTGGCTCGTGATATAAATTGTAGGATCAAATAATCACTTCACTTCACCATGGTAATCACCAAGAAATAAGATAAGAAAAAGAGAACAAAAAGTAGGAAGAAGTTAGAGAGAGAAAGTAGAGAGAAAAAGAGGAATGGTTGAATTCTTACAAATGAGAAAAATACAAATGAGAGCCAAAGCCCTTTTCCTTGGTGGAAAAGGGTTTATATACCCACATACCTAAGTTGTAACGTGTGGGCTTATAACTTGGGCCGGGCTCGGGATTACATTGGGCTTTAGCCCGATACATGTGCTAAATGACGAGTCCATTTCCCGTTTCTAGCCTATTACAACATTTACTAAGTAAAGATCGAGCTTCCATGATTTAGTAGCCGAGCTTCCTTGTTCGGCTCAATATTTTGATGCTAACAAGAATGGCTTTTTTTAACAAAATAGACATGAAATATTTTGCAACAAGCTATGTGTGTTTACGTCAGGAGAGATTTTACAGATATTCAAAAGAATCACGTATAATATATGTTAAAAGTCTCGTGTCACCGAATATGTAGTTCGAGTGACGGTCGCTTCCATGAATCCTGATCAATTGCTTTATTACATTTATGGTTTATCAAAACTACTCAAGCTATGTGTTAGATATAGTATTCACTTTAGTCAATAGGTTAAGGGGTTTAGTATAAATTTAGCTCTAATTATAACCATATTAAGGTTATTGGGTTTGTCTACGGCCCAAGCCCATCCTCCCCCTCATCTCTATAAAAGGAGGTGAGGGGGGAAGGGTTTTACACATTAATTCTTCCAACTTGTTTATTCTCTCCCTCATCTTTATAAAATGATGTGAGGGGGAGGGGTTTGTACTTCATTCTTTTCCTTACTCAATAAACGTATAATATTGAGGGTTATATTCTTGTGCATATTTTTGTTTTCTGTCATACATAATCTGATGGGGTGTGTTCATCTTCAAGATCGGATTTATTCCGCACTAGTAACCAGGTTGTTGGGTGATCGAATCCTACAAGTGGTATCAGAGCTCAGGTTCGCGGGTTCTCTGGTTAACTAGGATCGATCAAGAAGAGGTCTTTGTTGTTTGGTTTTTCTGAAAGGAACAGGATCATTCTATTCTGTTTGGGCTACCAGGTTCTCAACAACAAATGTTCTTGGTGTTGAGGTTTTTTGATGTCAAGGAGCAGCAAGGTATCGACAGGTATAGGTTCTTGAGTTCTTCAATTGTCTGGGTTCACAACAAGGTGTAGAAGACTTAAGGGAGTTATTGCATAAGGTACTTTGTTTGATTCGGTGTTGTGAGGTTTATATCACAAGGTTATCAGAATAAACAAAGGGTCGGAGAATAAGTCCAAGACTTGTCGAGGTTGCAAGGTTTCTTAGGTTACAAGAAATTGTTTTGCAAAAATAAAAGTATGACAAGGGTTACTTCAAAAAGCGTCGGGTACTTTCTTGAATCAAGGGTTGTCGATTTGATTGGATGGTCTGATATTTAAGGTTTAATCGATATTTGATTAAGAAGGGGTTTTGTTTTTTGAAGGGTTTCTTGGTTTGATCGATATCTAAGAAGGTTTATTCTTAGGGTTATATCGATAAAGCAAGGATTTTTTACAAACAGGTTAATTTGCTAGATCGTGTTTTGTGTAGGTAAATTCACAAAAGGTTAAACTGTTAGCAAAGGGTTAAAAGAATGGCTAGTATTAATACTAGGTTAAACATCGAAAAGCTCGATGGGAATATTGTACAAATGGATGGAGGTTCAAAACAAGTTGGGTTCAAACAACTTGGTCCTGGTGTTGAAACAGGAGTCCATGGAGTACATGATGAAAAACGTGTTTGGTTTGAGGTAGAACTGCAGGGAGCTCAAAGGGATCGTGAAGCTGATGTTTTTTAAGTTAGTAACAATGGTATTGTAGTGGCTCAAAGATGGTTGGAGGACAAGCAACCTAAAGAGAAGACAAACATGGACTGCTTAGTAAAGAAGTAGGAAAAGGAATACCAGACTGGGTGGAAGATCAAGACGGGTAATGTTCTTGATTCTTGTAATCAGAGGTCTACACAACAATGTACGAAGAGTGGGGTCGCCAAACATTTGGGTGTTGCAGGGTTACAGCAGCAGAATGGGTTGGTTAAGGAGACGAACGTGACACTCTTGGCTAAGGTACGTTGTTTTCTGATTTAGTCTGGTCTGTCCAAGGTTCTTCGGGCAGAGGATACAACCATGTCTACATATCTAGTGAACAAGGTCACCATCATCAGCGACTGGATTTAAGACGCCTATAGATATGTTAGGGTTTTTTGGTTGGCTTGCTAGTATTAAGCAAGGGATGCTTGAACCGGTTAAGGTCAAGTGCATATTCCTGGGATACCGTAAAGGTGTAGTGGGTAATAAAGCTTTGAAGGTTAGATGACGTTACTTCAAAGGTAGTGCTTTACAGGAATATGGGTTTCAATGAAAGTGGGGAATACAAGAAAACTTTCATTGGTTCTGGTGTAGGTACGGGTTCAATGCAGGTGTTGCAAGGAGTTGAGTTTGAGGTGGAACCACAGGAGGATCTTACATTTGAGGTGGAACCTCATGGGAATGTCGATCATGTAGTTGGTTCACATGAAGTACAAACTCAGAATTTGATATACTATCATCCAGCACGTGATAGGGAGCAATACTTAGCACGGGAACTATTCGAGTATAGAGAAGATAGTAATGAGGCTGCTTTTATAGTTGCTGCAGTGGAGAATATTTATGCACATGAGTCATTAAATTTCAATGATACAGTTGCTTGTGAGGTAATTTCCAAGTGGAATGCTGGATTGAAAGATTATATGGATGCTCGATCAGATGTGTATGTGCTCAACAACGGTTGCAAGAAATACAGTGACGACAGTGATGGCTATTACTGGGAGTCTACACCAGGTATGTTCATACATCTATTTCTCTATATAGATGGTATGGTTTTTTCTTGCGGATGCAAGGCTGAGATATGGATTACCAAGGGTTTGCTGGTTAAAGCAAAGGGAAATATACTTGGTTTGGAGATCATCAGGGATTAGAGTGGTAATACTCTATGGGTGTCATAGTTCAGGATTCACAATGAAAAGTTGGTACAGACTTTGTTGAAGGGGCACTCCATACTGTCGTTGGAGGGTAGTCTATCAGGGGACTGTGATGTGGAAAAGAATGGTAAGTGGTCATGTATATATGCGGTTGGAAGCCAGGAGTATCAGATGGTCTGCACGAGACTTGACATAGCATCTGCAGATGTGGGTATGTTGGATAAGTTTGATCGTGGATTACAGACAGACGTACAGGTTTTTGTGGATTTTGACTACGCCATGGGTAGATCAATCACAAGGTACGGGTTTATGATACAAGGATGTGCAAGAAGCTGAGAAGCTATGATGTTGTACATTATGGTTTTGTGAACAACTGAAGCGGCGTATATGACACTTACTGGGTCTTGGAAGAAGAAAATATGGCTAAAGGGACTTATGGCAGAGTCAGGATATGAGTTAAGTTTAGTAGCAGGAATTGCTACTGGTGCCTTGGTAAAAGGCGGTTCCCGGTCCGAGGTTCCAGCACAGGTCGAAGGTGCTGCGTATCGGTATTGACTAATAGTGATACTAAGGTGGAAATTGTTAGATATAGTATTCACTTTAGTCAATATGTTAGGGGGTTTAGTGTAAATTTAGCTCTAATTATAGCCATATTAAGGTTATTGGGTTTTCTACGGCCCAAGCCCATCCTCCCCCTCATCTCTATAAAAGGAGGTGAGGGGGGAAGGGTTTCACATATTAATTCTTCCCATCTGTTTGTTCTCTCCTTCATCTTTATAAAAGGAGGTGAGGGGGAGGGTTTTGTACTTCATTCTTTTCCTTACTCAATAAACATATAATATTGAGGGTTATATTCTTGTGCATCTTTTTCTTTTCTGTCATACATAATCTGCTGGGGTGTGTTCGTCTTCAAGATCGGATTTATTCCGCACTAGTAACCAGGTTGTAGGGTGATCGAATCCTACACTATATATACATATAAAAAATTCACACACAGATTAATGATATTATATATGTTGACACTAAATGTGGGTTATTGTCTATATAAACAAAATGTTGTATATAATAGGTGTATTGCTATTAGAGACAAACAAATAATAACATAAAATCATAAAGTGTAGAAAACGATACCGTGATTCATTTGGTTGTTGAGACTCACGGACATAAACAAGGAAAATGTTGAGGCCTGTGATGCTCACAGTTTCCATAAGACAGATTCGTCATCTTCACTGTGCTTGAGAAAGCATGAACGTCTATCTCTCGGGATACAACAACAACGGATAATCCCGTTAGCACAAACGGCTTATCTAGGCGAACCAATATGTACATTCCCTCTATTACGAATACATACACGAAGAATCAAGATAAATGAAAGGAGATGATAAAGTAGTATTTCCTGGTGTGTGAAGACAAATGAGAAAATGTCTCGTTTATAGGCAAAGGAATTGAAAGAAAACTGTCAATTAATTAACAATATTAATATTACTAATGTCTCGTTAATCAAAATAAAACAGCAAATTAATTTTATTTTGAACTCACGTCACCATCAATTGTCATTCAATTATTTGACCATATAACCAACACAAAACACATACATATTTTGCATTACCCAAGGGGTACTACTAAATACACCAAACATAAATCTATAAACATTGGCAACTGCATTACTCTATTTTACTCGTAATTTGCAACATAAAAATATACTAATTGTGTTACCCATTTCTTTTTCTTTTTAGGGAGAATTTCATCTATATCCTTATAAAACTTCTAAATTATTACTCATTAATATTCAAATAACCATTTTAATCTTTATTAAGTGGTTATTATATTTAAACCTATTATCTATGTCTAATTAATTAGTTATTTTACCATTTTGCCCTTCGATCAAAGATAAACAAAGCAAAGTCATTACATTGTCTTCTTCCTTACGTTTTTAACTTTTATAACTGAAGATGTAGTATCAAGAAAATGAGCATCTCTTTCCTTTCATTTCATTTAGGATTGTTAATAGAAAGGACCACCCACATAATACTCATAACTCATTGGCTGTGTTTTTTTCTTGAATTGGTTTCAGAGATTCCATTGTATTTTGCTTGTTGCCATTCACAAAATTTATTGTTGCAACACTAGCCGGGTACCCGTGTAATGCGGAGGCGGGTACCCGTGTGATTATATTTTTTGGCAATAGCAATGTCTTTTTGATGAATTGCATCTATAGAAGGAAAAAATGTTTAACACAAAGGTTATTTTTTGAAATTAGCATGTTTTTTCTTATGAATTTAGTAACACTATAAAAAGCTTTATAGCAGGGTACCCGCGCATTACGGCGACGGGCACCTTATAATCAAAATTTTTGTTAAGCGATTATAGGTTTCTCA
>BQNB010014008.1:0-16901 GCA_026074375.1 Tanacetum coccineum | reverse complement strand
AGTACTGATGGTACTTACTACTGCTTATGCTCAGTTAGTGTTGTTGGTTATAAAGATACAACTGTTGCTGACTTATAACTATTTGAACACTTACTACTGTCAAGAGGATAAAGACAGAGTAATGAGATAAAGTTTGTGTGGAAAACAAGAATACTTACGAAGATAAGTATTAAAGTTATATTTGTAAAAGATATGTATAACTTATTTGAGTAAGAGATTGTGTGTAATTATAGAAATGATTATGATATGTTAGGAAGGTATTGTAAAACTTGTAGGACTCCTTGGTGTATAAAAGGAGGTCCTAGGGTATATAAAGGATTATTAGTTTTCAATATCTCATAGCAGTTTTCCATAGAATTCGTAGCTTTAAGGTTGTAAACCCTATCACTAAGTTAGAGTGATCGTATTAATATATTAAAGCATGTTTTGTTATATCTTTGTGTCAATCACATGATCCAGATCATTCACATCTTCCAAAACAAGTAGGATCGGCTTACATGCCATCCTCTGTTTTATCACCTTCGTTCCTTCACTAACACTTGATATCTTCAGACTTTCTGTTTTCAGGATCTTTACAAACATTTGCATTTGGACTTGAGTCAGGCCTTGTCGTTTTGTGACTCCTTGGACATCATCACAAAAGCATCTTCCCTCAAAGTAGGTATACATCGAGTTATAAATAGCTTTGGCAAGAGTAGTTTTTCCTATTCCACTAAAGCCACATATTCCAATCATGTGCACCTTATCTGACCCAACAAAACGCAACAAGTTCAATTCACGTACACGGGCATCTACACTAACAAGGTTCTCAGCAACATCTATGGGTCCGTCAGATATAACTTTGAGGATTTCTTTGGAGATGTTGTCAATGAACTTGGACTCGTACCTGTTTACCAGAAAAACTAGAAATAAATAGAGCGAACTTTCAAACAAATTTATAAAAGAGACAAAATTTATTGCACCGCAGTAAATTTGAATGACAAGAAATATGTTTGCAATAACACAAATTTACCCGTTTGTCATTTCCTGGAGATCGAATCCCGATAGATCAGATGCTACACATAATGCTTCCTTCCATTTATCCACCTCTGCTCTATTTAAAACATCATGTTGCGCAAACGCTTCAGCATAGCTCCCTGTTTGTTTCCTCACCACATTAGGTTTAACATCATAAAAGATAATCCGAACCTCATATTTGGGATTTTCGATCTTCTTGCACTCAAGTATTTTGACAAGTTCCCTCAGACACCATGATGAAGAAGCATAATCTTTGGAGAAGATAACTATCAAAAACCTCGACTCTTCAATGGCTTTGTATAGTTGAGGGGATATGTATTCTCCTCTAGGCAAATCGTTATTATCTCTAAAAGCGTGAATCCCTTTTTGCTCGAAGTCGTTGAATAGATGATCCATGAAGTTTTTTCGGATATCTTGACCTCTAAAACTTACAAAGACATCATATTTCCACCGATGAGGAATGGACGTAGTAGCCATTATCGATAATGAGATCAAGCTGTGTTCACAAGTAAAATATTTCAGAAAGAGTAAAAATACAGATGAGATGAAACACTGAATCAAACATGTGAGTGCTTATTTGTTATACCACGTAACATGTGGACAGGACATACATGCTAGTTGCTTATATGTACGTGTTGGACAATTTTATCTAACTTAATCTAAAAAAAAAGCTTGTAAGGATTGCATTTCAAAAACTAAATGTATAATTTTGCAATTCAATCTTGATAATACTATTTTCTATTGCTCACAGTAATGTAAAAATCTGGTCTAACAAATGATAACTTTGACGAAATGACCCTAAAACTATCACGATCCTAAAAACTACAACAATCCTACCTTAAAATTTACAAATATGCTTCGTTATAAAATTTACAACAATCGAAGGACAAAACCCAAGTTACGCATAACCACCGAAGGTCAATTACTCGGTAAAAAGTAGGAAGACGGGTGAAAAACCGACCATGACCCAAACATTTGACATAATGCTTCGTTATAAAATTTACCCTGCTACCCAACCATTATTGAACAAGAATATTTAGATCAAATAATAACTTTTAACGTATTGAAATGATAACTACACTAGTTAAAATGGAGTATGGTTAGCATACATACATAGAAAAACGAGTTATAAGATTTGCTTAGTTATACATAGAGATGACTTACAATATAACGATCAAAATGGAAGTCTTCGAAATGAATGAATGAATGCGATCAAAATGGAATTTCCAGTTGCGTTAGAAAGAGTAATCATTTGTCACGTGTCCTTGTCAAAGTGGTTGGTCGACTCCAAGTCCACTTCAATTTCATTTCCAGTCCCTCCATTTTAAGGTAACATAAATTTGAGCAATCATTTGTCACGTGTCCTTGTCAAATATAATTACTTAATTACCCGCACATTGCTGCGGGGCGTTATTGCAGGGTGTTTTTTTTTGTATTTTGTATTTTGTATTTTGTGCGGGTTTATTTTTTTGGTCTCATGTTTAATAGTTTTTTTTCTTCTTATATGGGCTTATGTGTTGGGCCTCATGTTTAAAGATTTGTTTTTTTTTGCTATACGAGTTTTTTTAATATAATTTTATGGGATCACATGTGCCTTAAATGACGACCACGCGTTGCTGCAGGGCATTTTTTTTATTGTATTTTGTGCGGGTTGATTTTTTCGGTCTCATGTTTAATAGTTTGTTTTTTTTCTTATATGAGCTTATATGTTGGGTCTTATATTTAAAGGTTTGTTGGATTTGGGTAAATATGTGTTATATATTTGGGCTTATGGTTTATAGTAGCGTAAAATGACTCAGTTTAATGCAATGTAGAGTTGTACGTTTGTGACCCTGTCGATTATTTTAAAGTTATTAGGTATCGAATATATTTTCGCGGGTATTTTTTTATCTAAATAAATCGGTAATTTTGTAATATTTTCTCCCTATTTTGTGCCAACAAAATTTTTATTTTATTTTTTTATTACCTACTAAAAAAAAGAAAAAAAAAACTAATTGGGCCGGCCCAAAGTGGGAGCCCAACGAAAAGTTACTGTAGCAAGGAGCATGAAATTACGTCGTTTCATGCCACCTTTAGTATATGTATATAATACTATTATTTTCGCACAATACGACGTCGTTTTGGCACGGGCCAAAAACGACGACCCAACAGCCGGCCCAAAATGAAAAGAAAAAAATCCTAGCCCAAAATAAAAAAAAAGAAACTTTACAAAAAGTACCCTAACTTTTAACTATTTACGATTTTTTTATATAATGCTTTATTTATCAAATATATAACAAATATCTATCGATTCATTCAGATCAAAAAACACCCGCGCAAAGATCTTCGAATTGCAAACAAAACGATCCCAATATTGCAATGTTTCTGACATACGTACGGTTTTATAAATATATATATATATATATAGTGTGAGGTTCTTTTCAGAACCAAATGAATGTACAAAACTGCGAGAACCAATCTGGACCCTTTATAATTTGATCAATGGATAAAATGATGTGTGGCAGAATTGTAATTAAACTAAAAATCTGTTTTAATTATCTAAAAGCTATAAGGGCATTAATGTAATTTTGTGTACTAACTTTATAAAACTGCTCCTAATAATTAAACCAAAAAAAAGTTCGATGATAAAAAAACTACTCCTATAATTATGTATCCTCTCTCTCTCTCCCTTGCAAAAAAAAAGTTGTACATCTTAATCTCATAACTCTAGATCTCATCCACACCCTCTCTTACTTTCATTAAATTCGAGATCCCATAAACAAAAATCGTCCCTCCCATTTGAAAATGACCTCCCTGTTCAACTATCCTCCATGATCACCGACACCATCTTTTTTGGATTTCCAAGTGACGCGGTGAGCGTTCGAGTTTCGTTCGGTTTTAAGATCAGTTTTGTGATAACTTTTGATATTTGGTCCTTTACATCCAGGTTTCGTTTAAGGTTTTTATTTATTTATAATTTCTGTTTAGTGGTAAGATTGCATGTAAGTTTTATTTTTAACCTCACAAATGAGGGGTAGATGTAAATATGTATATGTTGTAAGAGTCAAGAGTGCATATGTGTTTTATCATTGATATGAATTATGGACAGACCATGGCCATGTGTGGCACATACCACATATGAAATTGCTTTGTGAAGTGTGGTATAGCATTAGCAGTATGTATAGCAGATTGGCTAATATGCTATGCCAAAATTGTCCAGCGAATTAAGCTAATGAGCCCATTTTAACTTAAGCCCATTTATGTGAACCCAATGTAGCCCAAGTAAGTGAAATTGCTAGTTACATTTTGTAGCAACAAAAAAAAACAAAAAAAAAAATGCAACTAACAATAAAAATCAACCAAACACACACAAAAAACACAAAAAACAAAACAAAACCATCAACAAACAAAACCCAAAAAAGGCCCCGAAAAATTCAAAACACCAGCACTTGCATTGAAAAATTAACTCAAGCTTATATATCTTTTGATTTTTTTAGACTCCCAATGTTTTATGTGTGCATTTATGTTATGTTAAATAGGTAGTTATTATTTTGTGCGTATACATTATAGTGATAGTTGTTATTTAACAACGATTGTAATTACGTGTGCATATGTGTTATGCTGGTTTGTGATAGTTGTCATTTAACAATGAATAGTTTGTGACCAAGTGTGCATATGTGTTATGCTACTTTATTTATCAAAAATAACTTATGAGTAATTATGCATATATGTTATATTAGTGTAATTTATCAAGAATAATCTTATGAATAAGTTTGTGAATAATGTGTTTCTGCTAAATAACGAATATATATGAGTCTACTTGTTGTTATGACTTGTGACTAAATTTGTTTGCATCGATCTGCTAAAGGAAAGGATTGCGCATACGTGTTTTGTTATTTGTTATAATTAAATAATTCGTTTATTAATTATTTGTTGTTTTACTTGTATCAGATTGGTGAATATGATGATAACAATTCAAGACCTATGAGATGATGTTGAACAAATATAAACATCAAGTGCACGCGTACACAAAGATCATTTGCGGCTTTTCAAAAATGACGAGCATGTTTATTTATTTATTTTGTATTTGTAATAGAATAAATTGTAACATACAAGTATATAAATTAAATCTTGTATCTAATGTCTTTCTCTTTATTTATTATAAATTTTGAGGTTGTTTATCAAGTATTTGTAAATGAAAAACACGAGTGCACTTGTGTTTCTCAAACATTTATCCTATAATAAATAAAAGGTGATTTTCTAGACCTCTAAAAAAATGGTACTGAAATAACAACAATAATAATAAAAATCCCATAAAGGTTCATTTCAAAAACATCAGCTTCCTAAAATTGAGTTTATAAAAGAGAAAAGAAATGTTAATTAAAAACAGTAATTAAGAAAATACACTTTTACTTAAATACCCTTTTCATTTAAATAAAAATCATATTAAATAGAAAATAATTGATTGGTTAAAAGTGGTTCTCGCAGTTCTCGACATTCGTTTGGTTCTGAAAAGAACCCTACCCTATATATATATATATATATATATATATATATATATATATATATATATATATATATATATATATATATATATATATATATACTTTAACGTTACGAAGATGTCTATCCTTTTATTTCGTATCTTTGGGGTTTTACTCATTTCTCGTCGGATTTCCTCAAACCGTTTGGATAACTATTTCATTTTAGTTGTTGGGTATATTTTTGAGTATTAGTTGTTGATGTCGCACTTAGCCCAAGTGCATCGAGTTGTTTTACGAAGTTACCACACAAACATGATACCAAAACATTTTGTAACGAGAATAAAGGTTTTGTAATGAGAATGAGGGGTTTTGTAATAAGAATAAGGGTTTGTAATGAGATCAAGGATTTTATGTGAGTAAGAACAAACGTTTGTACAATAAGGCAATTTTGTACAAAATGTTAATAAGGTGAAATTAATGTTAGGTCGTGGCCGGGTAACTTTGTGCATTCTGTAGAGATTATTTGTGTGGTTATTATCATCTGTTGAGGTGAGTTCTCGTAGCCTCACTTTTTAAATCTTTTCTGTTGGGGGAAAATGATACTCAAATGTGTTTTGAACTGATTTTCTGAACTGTGCGAAATGTGGTTTTGTTTTTAGGACAATGTTATGTGCTTATAACTGCTATGTGAATATTATGTGGTTTGTTTGTACTTGCGTTCATCAAGGTGCATGGCAATGCATGTTATTAGCATGGATTTGCTATGTTTGTGATGGTCTTACCCTAAGTAAGTGCTCTAGCTGGTAGGCTTTAGGTGCGGGTGACCTCGAAGTTGCGACTCTTAGAGCATTTGTATATGTTGGTGTGATGACTAGCACGGGGATGCTATGTCATGGTGTGTGATTAGCAGGGATGCTAAGTCATGAAATTAGAATGTTTTGCATATATTCACTGTCATATTGTACAATTGTCCAACTGTTTGAAATATTGGCATAGCGACTGGGTTTTCTTCAAACCTACGAGCTCACCAACATTATGGTTGACCTTTTCGAGTATCATTTTTAGGTGTGTTGCGAACCAAGGTAAATCAGGAGATATGAAAATTTAAGAAGTATACAAGTGGGGTGTAAACTTGAGACTTGTACATTTTAAATTCAAAAGTATAAACTTGTGACTATTGTGAATCTAGATCTTTTGTAAATTTAATGGTATGATCTTGTATCTTGTGTAATGCAAATCAGTATGTCTCATTCCCATGTTTCCGCCGTTGTCGAGGTGTGACATAAGTCACCTACCGCAAATCTTGTTTGGTGTTGGCTTTGGAAGGATTTCCAACGTCATTGTGAATACTTATGTATCACTCTGATGTTCTGGCAATATTACAAGGATAATGTGTAGGACTCTTAAGATATTACTTGTTTTCATAGTGTGTGAGCAAAAAATGTATTGGAATTGTGTCCTAGTGAGATTTATGAATGATCTCTTTTGGCTTTAGAATTGATAGTGCACTTTTTGTTTTAGTAATCAGAGGCTGGAGCAGACTGCCACCTATTCAATACCAACTAACTCGGAGTGAGAAAGTCGATAGAAATAAGTGTAATATCTGTGAGAAATGAAACAATAGTCTTTTGAGAGACCTTAAGTGGTTGAGGAAGGTTGTGCATCGCATCATTGGGACCATGATGACTATCTTAAATACCAGACAACAGCTTAGGTGTTTCTGATAGCATATGTATTGACCCGGTTTCTGCCTAAGAGTAAGGAGGGCTTCTTTCTTTTCACCCTTTATATTAACTTTTCTTTTTCATTCTTCAACCCTTTCAATGCTTACCGATACTTCATAACTAACACCTTGTTGGGTTTGTTCCAATGCTAGCTCTGTCTCAGTTGGCATTATTCCCTTTTCTTACTTTACTCCTTGTATATCATACATAAGGACTTTTATTCTAACTAATGGAATGTCCCTAGGTAGATCCCTCCGGTTCTGACTGGATCGTGGGAATGAACACCTATACCTGACCACCTTATAAATCCAATTAATTAAATACATGGTCGGTCTTTTGGTATTATTCACAACCTTAAAACCATTTGAAAACATTTATCAAGGTACTTTGATAAAAACCAAAACATTTAGTACCTCGATGGTTTTACTTTTTAGAACAAGCCTCCCCCCCCCCCCCCCCCCCAATGCAATTTGTGCATCGGATAACCGAAATGTTTTAGCACATACGAGGAAGGGAGTTAGCACATTGTGTCGTTAAGATCACAATTATACAAGTTATATATATATTTTAATCACATTTTCTCCCCTTATCAAAAATGTCAAATCTCTTGATATTTTGGATATCAATTGATTCAAATATATATATAAATTATTTGGGGAGAAAAATGTTCAGATTATATATGATAATCCTTATTAGGCACATTTTAATGCTCCCCTAAATTTCGCGGGTTTTATATGGTGGTTTGACTACGTTAATTTGTAATTTCTTGTATTTAACTAAGAAATTCGTGAAATAATTCGTACTCAAACACTATATATGCCTAATTTTACTGTCTACACTACGTATTCACATATTCACAAGTTTATTGTTTACGAGGTATGAACTGAATGATAAAACAACATATGACATAATCATATGGTTCGTTGAAGTAGTCGTAGGTCTTCCCCGTTATTCTCGCCTACCATCGTACTTTTCACATTGCTCTCTAATTACCTTCTGTCTAGAGCTGCTTATCAATTAGCCTGTCAGTTGCGAGACCTCTTTCTGTGCTAAAATACTCCATCTTCTCTTCCAACAAGTAATCCATCCTCAAGTTTGAAGCAAAATCATGAAGAATGGATCTAACAGATGTGAGCATCTTGTCACTAAACTTGTAGAGTTCATCCATACGCATCAACCTATTTCTTTTATACTTATATTCATAGATAATTCCTTGAGGATTGTTGTATGCAGTGTATGGAATTATATTGGAGATGTTGGACCTGAATGTCTCTGGCTTGGTGATATTGAGCTTCTTTTGGTATCTTTTGATTCCCAGTTGAAGGTCTTCCACCCGCTTAAGAATGACAATACATCTGGTAAACATCCGTAATGCCACACCCAAGTCAAAAATGACATCTCTTTCAAGATCGGAGAGTTTCTTTGGAACCAAGAGAAGCATCATATCTTCAATACCATGCAGGTGAAGTCTTGGAAAGTCACCTTCCTTGAATTTGTATAATTGGTGATCTTCTCTTTAAATTTCAATATCTATGGATATCCATAATATACCACTTCATAACTTTCACTTTGGTTACGGCTTTGTTCTTTTCGTGGATTAACACATCTGTTGGACACCATGATGCTTGTAAATCCATAGATTCGTTGTCTTTTAGGACCTAGTAAGAAATTCCCAGACAAATATCGATCAGAGGTACCTTTACCGCGGACTCCATAACGAAGGAAACGTTTATTCAATGCTTGTTTACAAATTAATTTTTTAAAGCCTTTGTTTTTGTTGTGGAAGTCGTATATTTTTTGCTTGAGCTTCCTCCTCTAAGATACTCGAGGTCATTGTTGATGAAGTAGTCAACATGAACTACTTTACGACCTTGATCCATAATCAACGGTAGAGGCTTGCTAATGTCAAATGGATATTTATTTCCTTTAGGGTTATTCTAGTCTAGTCGATCAGTTACAGCTTTATAACATTCTTTAATGTTATACTCAAGTTCCACACAACTTCTACATGTCCCTTTGAGAATATTAAAAACTGGTCCAACAAGGTGATCTTTTATCAGGTTATCAATATTAAGATGGTTCATGACATATGTTAAAAAGTCGATAGGAGTATTCATAAGCTTGTCAAAAGAAATAGGAGGTTTTTCTGCTTGAGCAATTTTGCTGATCCAGGTTTGAGGTGGTCTAAAGTCAAATGATTTTACAACATTCCAATCAGAATCAGGGGTCGAAGGCCTTTTAGGTTTCTTGAACCCATCATACTTTGAAGCAGCCTCGACATTTTGTTGATCATCAGTATTATCCATGTCTTGTCCTTGATTCTATAGCACTTCAATGTCATCAATATAATGATATTGGCTCCTCTAACTTGATGCAATACTTGCAGATGTTTTTGGTTGAAGAGCGGCATGGTGCCTTTGGTTTGAATTGTTGACTTTGATTCCTTTGATTTTAAACCTTTTGTGAATTCAGCATCTTTGCTTGTCTTCTGTCTTTTCATCCCATGGTCTGATCCAGCAGGAGGGTCTTCATCTTTATCCTTGTATTAACGACCTCTTTTCAATGATACAGCTTTACCATATACCAAGAAGAGATCCTTGTCAACGTTGTAAGAATTGACCAATGCTTTGTAGAGTTCCTTGTGTTCATCAGCTATAAGATTCGACTGAATCTTTTCCATCTTGTCAATCAGGATCTTCTTTAACTCCAACTCTGTTAGTGACGTTGTAGCCTTGTATGTAGATTGAGGTTGAGAAGAAGATTTAGCTAGAACAGCATCTTCGAGTGATTCAATGACGGTGCTTTTAATCACAGGAGTGGCAAAGTCAGACACTGCCTTTGGTAGAATCTGAGGTAGTTGAGTCTTTACTTCATCGTTGATGATATCTTTCACTGATTTCTCAATGAGATCTATGTATCTCTCTTTCTCAGCTTGAGCTTCCTTCTTAAATTCTACAGTGTATGACCGAAGATCCTTTTGAATAGAATCTCTAAGTCTTGTGCCCAGATAGGCATCCACCATTGCAGGAATTTATGATTTTATAGTTGCATGGAGTTGAGCAGATTGGTTAGCTTGTTTGAGTTCAGACAACCCCTTTTCTAGGTTAGAAACTCTTTGATTGAATTCAAATAAGGATGAAAAGTCTGAAAGTATAGGGATTGTGATTGTAGTTAGTAAAGGAGTTGGTGTGGGAGTTGGTGTAGAGGAGAAATGAATGGAGGAATAGGTGGAGGAATGGTTGTTGCAGCAGCTGTTGAGGTTTTAGGGATTACTGTTACAAGTATGGTAAGAAGTGAGGGTGTCTGATTACTTGGTTCTTCATGAAGAACATCGACATTCATCATGGAAATAATTTCATTGCCAGCTAGTGGAACGTTATCCAAGTTTAGAAATTAAGTGGCAAAGTCGGATGAGACAGAAGAACTTTGCAGTGGAACTTCAGTTTTCTCTGAGACATGAGCAGTTGTGAGTGTTACATGTGCATCATCCTCGACTTGATCATATGTAGTCTCTTGAGTAACATCATCTTGACCAACATCAATCATCTCTGCATCTCCTTTCCCTTCTTCTCCATGCTATACATCTTTCAACTTTACGTTCACGTCTTTATACAATTCCTCATCAATGCGATCATACTCTTCTTCCTCAACATGTTTGTTTTCATCATCAGTGTATTCATAGCTTGATGGAGTACGCACATACTCATCTTCATATTCATCTTCTATATCATCATCATTTTGATTAAGATTATGATTCTCATCTTCATCAAATTCAGTCCTTCCACTCTCACTGTCATTATCACCACCATCGTCATTACTGTCATCTTCATTGAAAAGCACAGATTTGAAGGTTCTTGAATTTTTTACCTTAATAATTAAAAAGCACAGATTTGAAGATTCTTGAATTTTTTGAGTTCAACAATGGAGAAAATGGGTGTGTTTGTTTCGTATGTTATGAAAGAAACGGGTGGGGTGTTTGTTTATTTAGAATCTTTTGATTTTTTGACACAAATGCCCCCCCAAGTTTATATCCCTTTGTATTTCCTTTTAATAACTTTCCTAAGGTTAATACTAGATTCACTATTGGCACAAATAGTCCCTAAAAGTTTATTAAACTAGACTAAGCCTTAAGTTTTGCTATCTAATCCCTAAAGGCATAAACACATAACATATAATGCATAAATAAGTTAAAATTATTAACTTCCTGTTAAATATTATTCCGTGAAAAAAAACCGTTTTTCCTTTTATCACATGATGATTTTGAAGAAGATTATTTGACATTTTCTCCCCCTCAAACAATGACCCATTTTCTATTTAAAGAGGTGTAGTATTTATTTGAGTTGTCAAATGCCTTGAAAAATCATTTTCTGACGAACAACTGAGATGATTATTTTGTTTTATTTTGAAAATCAACACCATAAAAATAAGATTTCTCTTATTTTGACAAATAAATGCACTGACACGTACACTTATTTGGATAGAAAGCACGAGTTGTGTTGCAACGTAAACACTAGCCTTTGCATGAACATAAAGTAGATCATGCCCGAGAAACTTAATTCCTGTTGAGAGGTCAAGTTTCTTTTTGACGAAATACTTGCCTTTAAGTTGAAGATCGGGTTGCTATCTGAAATAATAGCAAGCCATATGACATGTTTTGAAAAAAATTTAAACTTCTGCTCGAACTTCATTTACAGCCTCGTATCATTATCGAATGACATTTTTAAGGCCGTAAATGTTATCGATTTTAAGAAGACATGTCATGAACACCATATTTTTATATTTTCTGATTTTTTTGATTTTGTATTTTCTTTTTGAAACGTTTATATAAAATGAAAAATCTTTTTGGGTTTTTCTGATTTTCTTATTAACAATATGATATAGAAATGTATGTGAAGAGCTTACCACCATTACTCTTCTTCTTCGTCTGCTAGCTTTTTCAACGTCTTAGGAGACATACTTCTCATACCAAGCTTGTTGATGAGAAATTCAAGTCGTTCTCGTGCTAAAGGCTTAGTGAAAATGCCTGCCACCTGATACTCTGTTCTGACAAAATACATCTCAACCACCCCGTTCTCCACTTGCTCCTTGATAAAGTGATGTCTGATGTCAATATGCTTGGATCAAGAGTGTTGGACGTTGTTGCAACATAAAGCAATGACACTTTTATTATCGCATTATAGAGGTATCTTGTTGAACCCAAGGCCATAGTCAGTTAATTGTGATCTCATCAAAAGTATTTGAGCACAACATCATGACAAGGCAATGTATTCAACTTCTATACTAGATATGGCGTGTTTCTGCTTCTATTGAAGACCAGCTCACCAATCTATTACCTAATAGCTGCATACTTCCAGACGTACATTTTCTGGTATCTTGGCAACCCACATAGTCAGCATCTGCAAAGGATGTTAGAGCAATGCAAGAATCCTTAGAGTACCACAGACCTATATTTATGGTTCCTCTTAGGTATCGAAAGATTTGCTTAACCGCATGTAAGTGCTTTTCGGTAGACTTTGCCTGATACTGGGAACACATGCACACAACAAATACAAGGTCTGGCCTACTGGATGTGAGATACATAAGGGTGCCAATCATTCCATGATAAAGTGTAGGTCCAAGGGCTTTTTTTTTTGGATCCTCATACAGTTTGGATTTCTACTCATTGAAGTATCCACTAGGTCACAGGTTTCCATACCATACTTTTTAAGTGATTCAATAGCATATTTTGATTAGTTTAAAAAGATGCCTCTAGGATAGGAGGAAATTGTAGTCCTAAGGAAAAATTGTTCAGTTTGCACCATCTCGACATCTTGAATTTTGAATACCATGATTTTAAAAAAATGTTCAAATATTAAGTTTAGTGGAGGCAAAATAGATTCGGAAATATAATTAGTACCAGTAATATGTCTTTTTTTTTTTTTTTTCTACCTTCTTATCCTGATGAATAATGTAGGATGGACAGTGCCTTTTGAGAAATTTTGGGAGAGTAGAAATGATGAGAGCAAATCATACCAAGCCTGTGGAGCTTGTTTCAAACCGTAAAGGGCTTTCTTAAGCTTGTACACATGGTTGGGATTCTCTGGATCTACAAGTTGAGAAATTGGAGCAAAAGATTCCTTAAAGTCTATGCCTTCTTCCTGACGATATCCCCTTGCTATCAAACAAGCCTTATTTTTCAACATACCTCCAAGTTCGTCTAATTTCACCTTGTATATCCACTTCAAGGTAATAATCATAACACGATCCGGATGAGGCACCAGCTCCTAAAATTCAAGACGTTCAGGTCTTTGAGTTTCTTCTTTGCAGACACTTCAATCCAGGAGGATTCTGTCAATGCTTGTTTAAACTCATGGGTTCAACGGAAGAAAGGAAAGCATCAAAATAATAGAATAGCGCTTCATCTTGTAGTTGATTTTGAGTGAAGACCGGTCTAGAAGGATCACCAATAACATTGTCAATCGGGTGATCTTTGTTCCATTTATTGATGTGTTTGGGTGGTTGATTAATGGAGTGCACATTATCCGGAATAATAACCTGAGAAGAGGATTCTTCAGAACTTGGTTTTGGAGTTGGAAAATAAACATAGGGATTATTATCCATGTGTGCAACCTCAATGTCATTAGCTTCTTCAACATTGAGAGAAATGACTAGAGATGGTGTTTCTTGATTTGTTTGAGAGGTACTTGTAGATGGTGCATCTTGATCAATTATCGTTGAGGAAGGTGTACCGGTTAAAACAACAGGAGCAATGACTGTAGGAACTTAAAGATCAACCGATGGTGAAGGATTAAGGTACTCATCAAACATTAATTAAAACAAAATTTCATAATCATTCTTTGTTGGTGGGACATACGGAGTTAAAGAAGGAATGTTTTGC
This sequence comes from Tanacetum coccineum, assembly GCA_026074375.1. NCBI lineage: Eukaryota > Viridiplantae > Streptophyta > Magnoliopsida > Asterales > Asteraceae > Tanacetum > Tanacetum coccineum. Next base: position 2,820 of record BQNB010014008.1, on the reverse strand, counting down.
ATGAGTCCTAAACTGATTGTTCTAGGAGTCAAAAGTTTAGGCCCAGGTCCTGAACTGAATTGTTTAGAATCCATTGTTGTCAACTCATCAAAATGAACATGAATAGTTTCAATAATAATTCGGGTCCTTTTGTTGTAGATTCGGAATGCTTTCTTTGCGGGAGCATAACCAACTAAAAATCCTCTATCAGCTTCAGGTTTTAACTTACCAAGGTCTTCACCGTCATTAGTGCATATCAGAGAGCACCAAAGACATAAAGATAAGATAAGTTAGGTTTTCTATCATAGAGAAGTTCATACGGTGTTTTGTTGTGACGTTTTCAGATTAATGATTGGTTTCGTGTATAGCAAGCTGTCGCGACTGCTTATGCCTAAAGAAATAACGAAGCCTTTGAAAAGATCAACATTGTGCGAGTAGCTTCCACTAAAGTACAATTTCATCTTTTGAAAACGTCATTCTATTATGGAGAGCAAGCAACTGATGTTTGATGTGAGATTCTAACTTCTTCATAATAAGCCCTCAGTGTCTGATAGACGAATTCAGTGCCATTATCAGTCCTGATGATACGAATGGTTGCATTCAGACGAACTTGAATCATTTTGAGGAATTTTATCACGAACTCAAGAACTTTATCCTTTGAACATAGAAATTTCACCCATGTAAACCAAGAATAATCGTCAACTATAACCAGTATATATTTTCTCTCATTGATACTTTAAATCCTTATTAGCCCGCAAAGATCCATATGTAGCAGATAGAGTTTTTCTTGAATGGAGTCTTCGTCTTTGGGTTTGTGGAAGTGTTTCTTGCTTTTACCAAGAGCACAAGCAGAGTACAAGTGATCCTTCTGATACTTTAGTTTTGGAAGTCCTCGGACAAGACCATGTTTGGCAAGAGAAGTGATATAATCAAAGTTTAAATGAGATAATCTTCTATGCCACAACCAAGACTTGGTCTTTGAGGCCTTAGACAGGAGACATATAGGAGAGGATTGCAACAAATTTTCCAGAGATAAAGTGTATAGATTTAAACCCCTTGATCCCTTGAGTAGATCCACACCATCTAAATTACGGATGAAGCAGGTGTGTTTGCGAAAAGCTACTTCGAGATCAGAATCACAAAACTATCCCATGAAGAATAAGTTGTGTCCTAACCCTTCCACATAGTAAACCCAAGAGATTGTAACAATTCCTATTTGATAGTCTCCATAACCCATAATCTTAGCAATATGATCATTTTCGAATCTGATGGTACCCAAAAGTTTATTGACGAAGTTGATGAGTTGAGAGCAATTTCTGGTCATATGCTTGGAGTATCTGGAGTCCAAATACCATAGAACAATTTAGACAACCTGCAATCGATAAGAGAAGAAGATGGAACATCAAAAAACAGTAGATCCCTAAGATTGTTTGGGTTCCTTAGTGTTAGAAGTATTAAATTATACTCTCATAGTTTTGCTACTGGAACCAACAAATCTTGGTGCTTTTGGTCTCCTACTGTATACCTTAAGTTCTAAGGTTTGTGTCTTTACTGGTGCTATAGTGGTTTCCTTAGAAGGCACTATTTTAATCGAGGTAATCCTAGTTAAAGGGCACCTATTTCCGACTATAGTGAATATCCTTCCTGTAGGTTTCCAACTATATCTAATTATAGTGAACACCTTTCCTGTAGGTTTCCATTCTTTTCTCATTTTATTTTTATTGGATTTAGATTTCACATTCATAGCATTTACATAATCAATAAAGCACATACCATGATTAGAATCAAATAAACATTTGTTACAGATAGCACACATAGATTTAAATTTTGCATTTCTCACAGAATGCTTAACAAGTGCATTACTGATAGGTTCAAAAACATAATTCGCATTTAACATAGATTGCATGACATGAGCATTACATTCAGTTTTGTTAACACAATTCAATTTATTCTTTCTAGACTTAATGCTTCTAGATTGGTCCTCTACTTTATTAATCTTGTTGCTACTTGATGATTACGAGATCCTATTGTTCTTTGTATTGCCTGAAGGCTTTGATCCGCTAGCACTAGTAGAACATTTTACTCCTATAGAATGCAACAAAGGTTTGTTAGAGTCTTATGATTTAAGAGAATTACTTCTATAGAACATTTTACTCCTATAGAAGGCTTTGATCCGCTAGCACTAGTAGAACATTTTGTATTAGCTTTTCCACTTAAAGATTTAATCTTCTCCTTCAACTTCATTATGACTGTGTCCTTCTCTTGTGACTGAGCTTTCAATTCATTTATTTTAAATAATTGATTAAATGTAGGAGCATTTTGGTTTGCACCAGAATTTTCCTTTTGAAAAATTTCTTGATTAATTTGAGTTGCAAGTTCCAAAGAAATGCAATGCTTTTCTAGTGTTGAATAACTTTTGACAAGTTTATCGAAAACATCTTTTTCAATGAAATCTTTGTTTTTGAAAAGCTCAGTCTCAAGTTCCAGACACTTACAACATTCATTCACAGATGACTTATTCACATCCAGAATATCAACAGAATTCACAGCAATATGCATACTTTCTTTTTCAACGAAATTTTTGTTTTTGAGAAGCTCGGTCTCAAGTTTCAGACACTTACAACATTCATTCACAGATGACTTATTCACATCCAGAATATCAACAGAATTCACAGCAATATGCATAATTTCTTGAGACATGATTTGGTTTAAGAGTTGATCATTATTAATACGAAGTTGTTTGATTTGAATTTCAAAATCGTTTTTGTCCACAAAACACTGATCAATAACAGCTTCCATTTGATTAAACATACTTTGAACTTTAGTAATTTCATCTAAAAG